>JAYJMJ010197440.1:0-40840 GCA_036873875.1 Laminaria ephemera
AATATCTGTTTTCAGAAAACATGAATCAAGTGGCAGTAAATAGAGATGACAGGCTGGAAGCCTGTCGCCACCTACGGCATGCCAACAACTGGGAGTGCTCGCCGAGAGAATATCTTTGGAACAGCCCTAGCTAAAACGCCTCGGATTAGAAAACGCCTCGGATTAGAAAACGCCTCGGATAGAATTTCTAATTCGGAATGAACTAAACACCTCGGCGTGGCAAATAGCAAAATCCGTTACTCGTAGATCTTGATGGCGTCATCAGTTAGATCAAACGAAAGGCCGCTGCCTTCAAGTGTTGCCTCAATCAACTCTTTCAATGAAACACCTGATTGCTCCAAGTTAACTCTCGCTTGCAAACGGTCTTCGATCGAATCTGAGTACTCAAGCTTGCGCATCGTCACTGAGGCAATCTGGTTCAGGATCTGTTTGCGCTGGGCCAGCACCTTCAAGTTATATATCTGATCCTCCTGAGCGCGTTTCAACGGAACCTGGGCTGCCACCAACATCGCTTTGGCTTTCGCAACATCCGCCGACGACCCATTCACTGAGAGCCTGGTCCCCTTGTTTGAAACGATGGCCGTCTTCAATTCCCGTTTTATTTGCTTGGCGATCGCCGGGGCAATTTTTCGCTGCGAGAACACAACTTTCCCATTGGCATCGTTTGGAAAATCGATCAGTTGAAAACGGCTGCCTTTGTCCACAGGCTGGACCGCTTGCTCAAAACCGACGGCAATCAGGCTGAGGTTTTGCGACAAAGTCATGGCCGGCCAGTCACCTGAAAACCACAAGTCATAGGACAACCGATCTTCACAAGCCACTTCTGCCTCGTTCAGAATCTGATTGAGAATCTGTTGTGGTTCAGCAATATCAACCCAACTCAAACTTCGTTTTTTCTGCCACCGGCGCCTGCTGTCCTTGGGCATCTTGGCCACAGCGTTTTCCAATTGGGCCACAACGATCGGTAAACTAGCCGCTGTTTCCGGGGGGCCAAGATAGTAAACGTCGCCGATCAGGCAGGCCCCAAGCCCATTGTCCTCGGCCACACGCCAGATGAACTGCTCGAGCGTAATTCCGCTTCTAGTCATGGAAATCAGCTGCTGCGGATCAATCCGGCGATCGAGAAAGATCGCGACGTTTTGCAGTTTTGACATTTGCATCAGCCGTGACCTCAGCGGCACGTCGAGCCACGAAGCAGACACACCAAACTGATTGCTTTCCTCGCGAGCCTTGCCTGTTAGCCATTCGACTTCAGAATCACGAGTCGTTTGCTTGCTCCACGTATCCGCATTACCGGTACAGATGGAAAGAATTACAAAAGCGCAACAACTAGCGAACCGAATCGCCCCATTGTCGCGTATGACTTTCGCGACAGCATGCTGATGCCAAGCTCTTCGACGGTGCTCCTTACGTATTGGCTTGTGAATTTGATTCATGATTTCATCCTGAAGGCTTTGATCCGTCGACATGGACATGCTGGCACATTGCTCAGAGTTACCTGCCCATACATTATATTCGTTATCTTTTGAAATGGCGGTCGTCAAACTCAACCTATTCCTGACTTAGTGACTTGCTGAGTACTGGTTTATCGTTGTGGGGACATCAAGACCTAACTAAACTCGGATTGACGATTTGATTACTTGTTTCAGTTTGCTTGTTTCAATTCTTATTGAGCAGAAACTTGCATCGATCAGACACTCCATCGAGTCAATCAACTGTTGTCGATGGAACCTCCCGCAGCTGGTATCCAATTGACGCTTGACGAACAGGCTCACAACTTTCGTACTTACTTATTGAATTCGAGACCCCACAATGTCGGAAGACCTAGTCCGATATCCTGAGCTGGACAAAATGTACCAGCAATATCTGCGCGACGAAAACTCGGCTGAGTTCATTCGTTCAGTCTCGTCAGTATATAGCTTGGGATCGCTTACCAGTTTGGCACGCTTTGGCCACCGTACGACTCGCCGTGCGGCAATTCTGGGAATCAGTTTCCTGGGAGACTTTTTAGACAACGAGACCGTTGGCAACGCTTTGAATGATTCCGATCGTGCGGTGCGAATGCTGGCGGATCATGGAATCCGGACTCTGTGGGGACGACAAGGCTCGTTGGCACAACAGTCTAGCATCAAGCGTCTGTATCGTTTGGTGGGTCAAGACCGAATGTCTGAGGCGATTACATTGGCGACCCGATTGATCGAAGCCAACCCTGATCTAGGTGAAGCTTGGAATCAACGTGCGATTGCCTATAGTGCCGAAGGGAATTTTCTGGCTGCACTTGAAGATTGCCGCGAAACCCTAATTACCAATCGGTATCATTTTCCAGCCGCGATGGGAATGGCTCATTGCAGCATGCAACTAGACAACATGGGCAGCGCACTTCGAAGCTTTCGGCTCGCATTGCAGATCAACCCTGATCTTGAAGGGGTTCGCAACCAAGTTCTCCGTCTTGAAAAAATCGTTGAGAACAAAGACGTATAGGTCTTCTCTAAAACTGATGCGACTCGCCAGCCGCGCGCGAATCAGAGGCAACTTTACCAGTAATTTCGCTTCTTGGCGGAAAGCCCGCGGCCAGTTCCGTCGGCTCACAAATCTGAAGCAAGTGTCATTGGGCTATCGCCCCTTCTGCTAACACACTTGGTTGTCCAGCACCCTTGGTTGCCCAACACGTTTGGTTGGTCGGATTAGCAACAAAACTTTGGATTGCTTGAGAATCGGCTTAGTTTCCGTGGACGAAACTCAATTGAGCCTTATAATTTTGGCTTCAGATTCAGTCCTAAGCCAATGCGTAGAGACGCTTTGTTGCCAACAAGCGGGCTGTGAATTAACAACACCAACAAGGTTAAGGACGTTTATGTTTTCCAAGAATACAATTGCAACCGCGGTTTCGCTGCCTCTGTTCTGCGCAACGCTTTGTTTCACAAGTGCTTTTGTAGCGGCTCAAGGGCAACCAACGACTGGACTCGTGCCAGGAATTGTGACCGAGAAGATGTCTGACGAAGAAACAATCTCAAAAGTAAGCTACATCATCGGATACAACACGATCCGCAAGATGATGTTTGACATGAAGCAGCAGGGCATTGAGCTTAACAATGAGAAAATCATGGAAGGCGCGATGCTCGCCATGTCAGGCAAAGACTTGGACATGAAGCAAGACGAAATGAAAGTCGTCATGTCTGCCATGCAGGGCGTGGTTGAGAAGAAACGCGCCATCATGATCGAAGAAATGAAAGCCAAAGCCGCATTCAACGAAGCGGCTGGCAAAACATTCATGGCCGAGAACGCAAAAAAGCCCGGCACAGAAACTCTCGAGAATGGTGTTCAGTACACAGTGATGACACCAGGAACTGGCGAAACAGCAGCGGCGACTGACCAAGTCAAAATCAACTACCACGGCATGCTTGTTGACGGCACTGTTTTTGATTCATCAGTCGAAGCAATCAATGGAAACCAACCTGCACCAATTACACACAGTGCCAATGGTTTCGTACCGGGATTCAACGCAGTCGTTCAGAAAATGAAGGTCGGCGGAAAATGGAAAGCTGTGATTCCAGCGGCTGCTGCTTACGGACTCAACGGTCCAATGGGACCTAACCAAACATTGGTTTTTGAGATTGAACTACTGGAAGTCATCAAAGCCAAATAGTTTTTAGGCGACAGCCAGTAGCGAAGACGTGGTTACATGTCTTTTGCTGGACAACCTAAATTTGGGTGAACTCTATTGGGGTCCCCACAGCAACGCTTTGATCATCTGTCTAATCGACAGAATCAACGCGAAGTTCGAAATTCAAGGGCAATCGGTAAAAACCGTTGCCCTTTTTTGCGTTAGAGGTAACGATTGATATGCTAGAGGCTTCACTTGCTCCTCATTCTCTTCAGTTCTTAATCGATTGATTTGTCATGAACCAACAAATTACAAAACAACATTGGCTAGGCTTTGCGTTTGTTCTTTCCGTTATCGCGACGTTGTGCATGCCGACCGAGACTGTGGTCGCTCAGAACAAAAAAGGGTTCAGCAAAACGTATAACGGCGTAAAATCGGTCCCCTCAAGAGGGCCTGCCAAGCACGGTCATGTTGGAGCCCAAACCAATCGGCACCGTTCAAGCTCGAACGTTGGATCCAACGGCATCAATCAACACCAACATGGTGGTCGTTCAAATCGTTCGAATTTCGGCAATGGCTATTCGAATCGATCGAACTACGGCAATGTCCATCAAGGACACCAACATCGTCCGAATCGCACCTACGGAAATGTTTATACTGGCGGACTGGTAAATCGATATGGCAGCGGGATTGGATTTTCATCCGGCTTCGGGACCGGGTTGAATAATTTCGGATCGACGTATCGCTATGGCGGACTTTCGACGGGTTACTACCAGCCGAACTACAGCGGCTACACTCAACCTTACGGCCTTGATACCTATGGCAATCGCACGATCACACTTCGTGATCCACGATTATACAATCCGAGTTCACTTGCCGGCAGCATCAACGCTAACGAACTGGAACTGCTGCGGCTACGTGTAGAGCTCCAACGGGCACGACAGCGTGAACTTGAATTCCAAGGACGCATGGATCCGAACCAAATTCAACGACCAAACTCACAACCGATTAGTGCCGCAGACCAAGCAGCGATCAATCGACTCAACGAAGCGACCATTATCGACGTCGGTGATGCGGCCAATTCAACTCAACTTCGTGCCGAACGAGCGTTTCGTGTCGGACTGTATGGTCAAGCCGCAAAGTTTGCTGAGTTGGCCAATGTGCTCAACGGCGGTGATGGCAGACTGGACCTCTTTGCGGCGCAAGCCTACTTTGCGGACGACAAATTCGACGAAGCTACGCAAGCCCTCAACGCGGCAACTCAGAAACTTGACGCCGATAAGTGGAGCTATTTCGTAGACAACTTTCGGTTGTTCTATGGGCAGAACGACTACGTGAATCAAACGAAGTCGCTTTCTATCCATATCGATCGCAATCCGGAAGATCTTGATGCACTGATCTTTCGTGGCTATCAGTACGGCGCACTTGGCTATCCAGACGCGGCCAATAGGGACTTCGATCAGGTTCTCAAACAAAGCCCAGGCCACGAACTGGCGACGAAATTGAAACAACGTTTTGGTCAGGCGAGAATTCAAAAACCGCAACAGTAAATTCGTTGCTAGTTTCAACCGTTACTCCATGGCCTGCCAGTTCATCCTCGCTTCATGGCTCCGCCGTGGAACACAGTGCCGTCGAGGCTCTGCCTCGTTAGCGCCGATGGCCCAATCCTCTGCTTGACCTGATAAACCAAGCTGGTTGAAAACAAAGTACTTAAGCCAAGGCTTCGACTACATTTCGTGGCATACTTTAAACTGGAGAATGCCAATACTCGAAACCTGCAGCCGCCGAATGGGTTAGTTAAACTACTAGGTGACCATTTCCCAAGTCAGCTCTTATCAGAGATGAAAATGCCAAGCAAGAAACTTCGCAGAAATCAAAAGCAAACGCAAACTTTAAGTTCTTTTGAACGGCTCGAACCACGGCAGTTGCTTGCCACAACGCTATACGTTGACTTTGGATTTCAAGCCGGCAGTGCACTCAACATCTCCGACGCACAGTCGAGCCAGTACAACGGTCCGCAAATTTTTGGCAGCGGATATGGGATCGACTCATTTACTCAGGGAGTTATCGACGACGGGCTCGACACCAACGATGACGGCGTGGTCGATGCCGTCGACGCTGAGAACTTGGCCGAAGGCATTCTTACGAATCTTAATAGAATTTTGATGCCGTTCGAAATCGATGTGACCCCTGTGGGAGCAAACAGCCTGGCAGACATTGCGACATCGCTTAGCGCAACTACCACACAAGACGCTTACATTTTCGTTGGTGGCACTGAGCCCGTGGCTTTGATCGACAACGGCGAAGCGCTCATTGACCTGGAGAACACTCAGGACAACCTCGGGTTTGTGTTCTCACATGATTTCTTTTCCGACGCTTCGACAAGAACGATCGATGCAGAAGTATTCATCGCTCGAGGAATT
The DNA here is from genome assembly GCA_036873875.1 of Laminaria ephemera. Classification (NCBI taxonomy): domain Eukaryota; class Phaeophyceae; order Laminariales; family Laminariaceae; genus Laminaria; species Laminaria ephemera. Next base: position 6,028 of record JAYJMJ010197440.1, read on the forward strand.
GCCAAGCAAGCGGGTCACACTTACGGATTGCGGGCCGTAGAAGGAGGCAATCTTGGTGACATCTCATTGAACATGGGATCACTAGATGACGTGATGGCGGAGACAGGCACGACCGATGATGGCTCCTTCTATGCAACTCGAATTTTCAAGAGCGCTCAATCGTATTTCACTAATTTCGAAATGCCATTGGCGTTTGAAAATGGAAGTTCGCCTGGAACGCAAAATAGTTTTGAATTGATGGCAACGAATGTTGGAATCCAAACGGAAAATCCAGCCTACCTGACAGGTAACAGTGACGGCAATGAGATCGAAATTACTTCGGTGTCCGAAAGTGTCGTCAATGTCAGCATCGATGGACAAGCGTTTAGCAATATCGATGTGACCAACGGGTTATGGATCGAGACTGGACGAGCGAGCTCACAACAAACGGTCAGAGTTGACACAGGCGTCACCGCCATGGTCACGATCAACTCACCTGGCAATATTGAAACCTTTGGCGGTCCGGCTTTTGTTTCAATCACCACTAGCAGTGGCGGTGGACTCATCAACGGGAACATCGAATTCGACAGTGCCACTAAATTGGTTACCGGCGACGCGAACGATGAAGTGACGTTACAGCCCTCAAGTCACATCAATGGAATTGACACTGGCGGAGGAGACGATCAAGTCACCCTGGAGGCTGACAGTCGCGTCCCAAGAATACTGCTGGGTGATGGCGATGACCACCTGATCAATAAAGGCGGACTTATCACAGCTGAGTTTGGCGGTTCAAACCTCGATGGCGGTGCTGGCATTGATACATGGGATTATTCATTCAACGAAACCCAAGGCCTCAACTACTGGTTCAACAAAGTGGATGAGACAGGTTATTCAATGACCTCTTATTGTAATCCGCGTGACATCTATTGCGGGACTTCCTATCGCTTGGGGATGGAGAGGATCATCGGATCACAAACCCAATCAAACAAAGCCTATGCCAAGTTTCACAACTCTAGCAACAAGTTGACTTGGGTCGTTGACGGTGAGAAAACAACGGTGACCGACCAGTTATTCGAACATACTCTTGAGTTTATTGGGTTCGATGAATTCGGCGCACAAGCCACTGAAGCATACGATCCTTTCACCGGACAATATTTCCCGCCTGCTCCTTTGGTAGATGACTTCTTCGTTTTAGCGACTTCACGAGATACGGTCATTCTCGATGCAGCTCTGGTTCAAATTTCTTCCAACTTAAACCCAGAGTTGGGCACAACCGACACCATTGATGCGGATGTCCGAATTGGAGCAACCCACCTTGGGATGGTTCTCGGTGAAATCACAACACAGATTCATGTCAGTGATCGGCTGGGTACAGAACCGATGTCAGCGTTGCTTGGAGAAGCCGACGCTTGGGGCATTTTGTCCGGCGCGACAGATGCGAATGTTGAATTGCTCAACAACATGCGATACTTGATTACCATTGATGGTACCGAAAACCACGCTGACGTTTTCAATGTCAATTACAACTTTTCCAATCTCTGGCTCAATGGTCATGGTGGCGATGACCTCTTCTTCATGGGCTCTACAGCCCAACAGGCGGACGGGCAACTAGACTATCTTCAGCAACAGATTCGAATCGACGGCGGTGCAGGCAATGATCTTGTACACTTGAACAACCAAGGCGGCGAAACTGGTATCGACTTACGACTTTCAGGTTTTTGGCTGACGCCTCTTGCCCCTGAATCGACTAACTTTGTTGGAGTTGGCATCGCAGACCTGGAAGTGGTTCGATTCCAAGGCTCTCAACACGCTGAACATCTACGAGTCTATCCGGCGCCAAACACGAGATTCATCCTTGATGCCAATGGCCCTGAAGGAGCGGGTGGCGATTACTTGGAAACTAAAATCCCATTCTCTCCGAGCGTAACACACCGGAGCAATCAAGATGATGGCGGAGTTTGGAGTTTTACGGGAAGACAGTTCATTCTACATAAGGGTTTTGAAAAGCTCAGCAATGTCAACTTCATCGCCACCAGCTCTCAGGTAGGACAACCAACAAGCGTTCGCATCCACGACGCGAGGTCCATGGAGTTCCAGAGACAATTATTTCCGTTTGGTGCGGACTATCTGGGCGGAGCCAACACAGCTTGGGCCGATGTGAACTATGACGGCGTTCCGGAACTGATCGTCGCCCCGAAGGCTGGTTCAGCTCCGATCGTCAAAGTTTTTGACGTTTTCAGCGGTGAATTGCTCACTTCGTTTACGCCCTACGGTGTTAACTACCGTGACGGAATTCATGTTTCAACTGGAAACGTGACAGGAGATGACGCGACTGAGATTGTGACTTCGAGGATCAATGGCGTACCAATCGTACGAGTCTTTAAGCAAGTCAGTGATCAAGTGAACTATCGAATGCACAGCCAGCATCGTCCGTTCAACGATACGTTTACAAGCGGCGCATCGATCGCTGTGGCGGACATGAACTGGGACGGCTATGCGGACGTAGTCAGCGGAGCAGGGCAGGGCGAATTGCCACAAGTCGCCATTCACGACGTGAGCAAGAACGACAAGGCGAGCACGTCGGTAACGCAGCTCAATCGGTTCATGGTAGTTAATTCAGCATTTCGCGGTGGCGTCAATGTTGCCGTGGGCAACTGGTTCGGCAATGCAAAACCAGAGCTGTTCATCGGAGTTGGCGTCAACGAAGTTGCAGCGACTTCCTTTAGCGGCAAGGTCTACGCTTATCAGGGCGAGCGGCTATCGCGGAACGCTCCGCTGACGGTTCTGTCACCTGATCATGAAGTCGTTTTTGAATCTGAAAGCACCAGTGGCCTTCAAGTTTCGACTCTCGACACGGATCTCGATGGCAAAATAGATCGTGTGATCGCTTCGAACACCAAGGGGCCAAAGCAATTCAATCTTTACCAACCGACTGATCGTTTCCGCTTCGTTGGGACCCTCTTTGCTTAGACATGTCACACGCGTCAGTGCCATCGCCGGTGATCGTTGAATCTAATCTTGCGATTCATCGTTCTGAAACCGGCCCATCGTAGACCGGCTCATGTGAAACCCTGCAGAGGATCAAGACGTAGTGTCTGTGTCTGCCAGCTGGTCCGCGCGGAACTCGCCAAGAGAGTTGGCTTGATAGATCTTTCCCGAATCAACATCCAAGGCAGTCAACCACTGATCGCCGTAGCAATACGTATCGATAACTTTCAGGTGGCCGAGGTCAAGAATCTCTCCATCAGGTTGTGGCGTATGACCAACCACGGCGATTTTTCCGCTCTCATGTTCAGGCGGTGGATTCTCCATAACATGTTGCCAAAAAATCAACTCATCCGGCTGCCCTGACAGCGGCAGATTTGGATCGTAGTTGGCATGCACAAAAAAGTGCGTGTCTGTTTCGTGAAATCGAACACAATGACTCAAGAACGTCAAATGGTGCTGAGGAATGTTTTGGAGCCGCCCGCCGTAACTTGCGACAGTCGCCTGTCCTCCGTGACTCATCCAGAACTCGAGATCGCTACCGCCGTTCTGCAAAGCCTTGAACATCATGATCTCATGATTTCCGATCAACGGCACAAGCTGACATTGCGAGACCAAGCTCGTCAGGATCTCAAGCACTGCCGATGACTCCATTCCACGATCGACGTAATCGCCAATGCCGATGATTTTGTCAGCTGGCTCAGGCTGAATTTCGCGCAGCAATCGATCCAGCGCTTTCGCGCAACCGTGGATATCGCCTATTGCTATCGTTCGTGACATCTAACTGAATCTGACTGCTGGTGGTGTTTCGGGAGAGAATAGACGGTAAATCTTACGCACAGTGTCTATTCATTCAAGTATTTACAGTTTGAATTTTGTTACCAAGGCGAACCAACTCGCTCACGGTGGCAAATCATGGCTCTCATTCTTTATCTGGAGCCAAGCCAATTCGCGCGACAATCGTGCAGGCCTCATCAATAGCCACTGAATCCAAGCCATTGAGATCAACGGATTTTGCCCGGACAAGCACTGGCACAACATTGGAATCTAGCAATATCGCTCGGCCCTTGGCTTTTATCGCCAAACGAACCCCTCCGGTAATAACGAAATCGCTTTTTTCGGGATTCTTGTCAACATCGACCTGTTCTTTCGCGGCTCTGCCTAACGAAGAAGTTGTTTTTTCTAACGATTTGGACTCATTTTCTTCACCTGACAAACCAGGACTCGCCCCTTTGGGCGTGGTAGCAAGCTTGGGCAAGGCCGCGGCCTTGGTTCCCCCAGCACTCTCGTAACTTACTTTTTCAGAACGAAAGTTTCGATCCACCAACTTCAGCACGATCTTCTTAGCGTCCGGAAGTTCCGCCTGAAATCGAACCAGCAAGGTGACGTGATGCCGAGGAGAAGCACTCGCGTCAACGAATTTCAACGCGACAGGCTGATCATTACAAACCAGTTCCAATCGACCAAACTCACCACGCTCTGCGGCCTCTTTTAAAGCCTGGATGACTTTCCCTTCATTGACTAATTCCGTTTCGGGTTGCTGTGTAAGTTGAGCACTGCCACCGGTCGCCGATTCAGGATTCAATTCGCGAGGTGACGGATCATCTTCTTTTGGCAAACCCGACTCTCCCAACACTGTCGCTGATTCTACTGCGGTAAGGATACTGCTTTTCAATTCTGCAGCCTTCAACAAATGGAGCGCAGTTTCATCCGACAAACCAATCGCGTATTCGACTGTCAGTTGTTGATCGCGGACCACCGCATTTACAGAACGGTCGATGTGACCAAGAGGGAATTCATGTAGCGGGCTTGTCAAGACTGCCAAAATCGAAATCAAAAAATAGTATGCCATCAAGTGTCTCAAGGCTGTAGCGGTTGAAAATGGGATCAAGAGAAAAACAAGCCTATTAATCGTCAGGAATCGATCAAGAAACGATCTTTTATCTTTTCCTTGTGAATTCTCATTCGGAATCCCATTGCCCCTATACGCAATTAGCGGGTACTGAATAGTATAAAAGATAAGACCAAGACCCGAGGCATACCTGAAAGTCCAATTCCATGAATTCCGAACAAATATTAGATCGCGAGTATTTAGAAATTCGATCTCGAATTCTCGACATCGCTGCATCGTTAGACAGAATACAACGAGCATCTGGCAATGTCGGCGATGACCCAAGGATGGAACTCATTTCCCAAGCCATCAAAATCGTTTCCGGCCCTGAACAACATCGAGCCGAGAAGATTCAACTTCTGTTCTCTCGCGACTACGATGAAACATGGAAAGAAAGTTTCTCCGCGTCAACTCGTGCTTAAACTGCGCAAGTGTGGAAGACTACGAACCAGTGAAGGGTCAAATCATTGATTCGTTCAATCGCAAACTGGTTGTCGAAGCTGATCGGCTCACCGACAATGTCGCTTTGAATACTCGTCTTAATCGCTCATAAAAAAGCTCCCTCCGAATGTATTATATCGATCCGCATCTTCACATGGTCTCGCGGACCACTGACGATTACGAAACGCTTGCCAAAATGGGATGCGTGGCCATTAGCGAACCAGCGTTCTGGGCCGGCTTTGATCGTGGCAGCGCTGATGGTTTTCATGATTACTTTCGCCAGCTAACCGAAGTTGAACCTAAGCGAGCGGCCCAGTATGGGATCGAACATTTCACTTGGCTTTGCATCAACGCCAAGGAAGCAGAAAACGTCGAACTCTCACGAGACGTTTTGAAGATCATTCCTGAGTTTCTCGACTGCGATAATGTATTGGGCATCGGTGAGATTGGGCTGAACAAAAACACGCCCAACGAAGCGATCATTTTTCAAGAGCACGTTGAGCTGGCTCTGAAATTCAAACAACAAATTTTGATCCATACGCCACACCTTCAAGACAAGTATCAAGGGACTCGCATGATCCTGGATATGTTGGCGGATCATGCAGAGCTTGATCGAAGCCGTGTGCTCGTGGACCACGTCGAAGAGCACACTGTTAAAGCAGTTCTCGACGAAGGCTATTGGGCTGGGATGACGCTTTATCCGGTCACCAAATGCACACCTTCTCGAGCGGTGGATATTATTGAGATGGTTGGAGCCGAACGACTGTGCGTGAACTCGGCAGGCGACTGGGGACCATCAAAACCAACGGCTGTTCCGGATCTCGTTTTGGAGATGCGTCGACGTGGACACGCAGAAAGCTTGATTCGCAAGATCGTCTACGACAACCCGCGAACATTTTTTAGCCAAAGCATCCACTTCAAACATCAAGATCCCGGCACACGTAACGAGTAGGCGGGAGGGAATTCGGAGTTGGAATTCGGAACGAAAATGGCTTCGCCACGCGCTAATTCACATTCGCATTCGAACTGAAACTCGAACTCCAATTCGAACTCGACTCCCTACTGAATTCTTAGAAAATCCGCGACCTTCTTGCGACCGTTCTCTTCAGCCAATTCGAAAGCCGTCTTTCCGTCTGCATCTCGAAGTGCCGGGTTGGCCCCACCCTCGATCAGCAACTGCGCGACACTGGCATGAGAATTCCGGACAGCCGCTGCATGAAGCGATGTGCCAGCTCGATCGTCAAGCACGTTTGGATCTGCTCCGTTTTCCAATAACCACGCAACAGCAGCCGTCGAACCTCGACTGGCACTTCCGTGTAACAACGCCCGCTTTTGGTCCGGTCGAATTGAATTAATCTCAAAACCGTTCTTCAAAACCACTGCCGCGACCTCGGCAAACGGTTCACCGGTACGCTGAAGAGGCTCAAACGCGAACTCAATCGCTTGAGCCAAGTCCACGGCATCAACATCGCCAGCATCAATCAACATTTGCATGATGTCAGGGCTTCCGCAGTACCACGCACAGAATAGAGTCGGTGTCAGGCGAATCTGCCTTTCATTTTCACCGAAGGGATTGTTTCCATTTTCAGCGACCAAATTGGTCGGCACACCGCGCTCAATCAAAAACTTACAGGTTTCTTCTTGCCACGATCCCGCATCATCATCCAGTCGCCCTAAACCGGAACCCACCGCATAGTGCATCAAGCAAAAACCATTTTCATCGCGAAGCCCAGCCAACGAATCAGCGTTCAACTCTTCTTTCAAGAAATCGAAGTCACCAATAGAGGCTCGCACAAACGGGCAGTCAGGCAAACCGACTTCCTCATTGATGTATCGAATGATTCCGCGATTACCATTCATCGACGCCGCGCATACCAAGGGCTGATTCAACTCGCCAATGCGCGTCATCGCGTCCAATCCACGGTCAATGCACAGCATCAGAATTCGCCAATGACCACGGTTGCGTTTGACTGTTCGCAAGTCCGACACAGTTCGGTTAAACACTTCCGCTAATTCGTCTGCAGAATTCCTGCGGTCGAGCAGTTCTTCCACGCGATTGACGCGACCAGAATCGACCGCTTTGAAAAGTGCTTTTTTATCGTCTTGATTAGCCATATCTAATTGTTCCTGCGGCTGAAGCTCGCGGAAACGCGGCGCCAAATTTCGTGGAGGTGCAGGTCTAAACAACAGCCTGCTGAACGACTCAGGGCCTATCTTACTCTCGCTTCGCTCTTTTCCAAGCGGCATCCGCGAGCGAATCCAAACTAGAATCAAACCAGTGAATCGGCATCGTTCTTCGCGGTGTCAAAGATTGCTCGCTCTCAGCCTGCAGCACATAAGGATCGCCAAAAGCGTCTTTTTTTCCCACTGTCCCGCAATCAGGGAGTCTGAACCGTTGCGCATCACTGACGGGACATCGCCGAGAATCCGCTCATGGAAAACTCTGACCTGAAGCACATTTAGTCGACTGGATTGAAGTCGAATCTAGACGGACAATAGAGTCTGTGTCGGACAATTTTTCATGGCTCCGTACTCAAACTCAAACACCTCTCTACGTTTTGAAGTGTTAAGGGTTCCTGAGCCAAGCCCGTACATGTCAGCCACAAACTTCAGCGATTCAACATCGGCCAATTGCTTGTACCGTTCAACGCGAGTGTAAGACAGCAAAGACTCACGCCCAATGTCAAACTGCATCCCGTCAAATAGCTGGACGCAGACTGTTCGTTCATTCTTCATCGAGATAGGAATGCAAACAATCAGCTGGTCTTGATGCTGCACAAAACAGTTGAGCAACATCGCGCTCTGTGTGTCAGGCAATGGCCTCAGTTCTTCAGAACGAGACACTCCGATCATGATGCATTGATTTTCATCGCGAAGACAGTTTCTAACATTCGAATGAAAATGTCCGTCACGATGTTTGATTGTTAATGGTTGGCCCATCGGCAGCATAAGAAAATCAACACCAGCAACCGCAGCTCCGTTGATCGACTCATCGACCAAAAAACCTTTCAGCTCGCTGTCGTCGACAATCACAATGCACTCATCATTGTGCGATGCGATTCGTTGATATTTTCGTCGATTTGTGAACATTGCAAGTGGCTAAATAAACGACTCAAACTGAAAACGGACCAATGAAAGTGAGCCAAAGACACACTTACGTTGACGCACACCAATCCAAACAACGGACCGGTAAATCAACTGATCCTTAATCTTCTATAACGTCATTAGAGGCGTGCTGGCTTAATAGAAGTGACCAGAGGAACGAATGCGCAGGGTTAACCGAAACGGAAGGCTGCCGCGATCAACAAGCTAGGTCAGAACGACCCGTTGTAACGAATATGACACGAACCAGCCCTGTGAAGGTTGGGAACGAATCTCAACTGGTGATACCAGAGCCAATCGATTTGACGAGTTCTTCAAGCGTCTTACGAAACAGAGGTTCCCCGCCAAACTCCATGCCTAGTTTGCGGATCTTTTCCGTATCAATCTCGTGCTTGGGTTTCTTGGCAGCGCCGGCGACCGTGGAATCGCTTCCTGATATTTCGATCGCTACGTTGGCGACTTCGAACTCGGAGACGTAGCGGTCGTAGCAAGCGTAGGACTCTCCCGCGACGTTATCAGCCGACAACAGAATCCGAATCCCTTTTGCCACATCTGCAACATGCACTTCCTTGCCACCACCATCAGCCTGAATTTTCTTTCCGCGCACAACTCGCTCAACAATCCCAAACCATTTGGAACTTGACACCGGATTTGCGATTCCATAAATCCCTGTAGGGCGAATCGCGCAGATTGGATATCCCACACCGAAACCATAGCTATGCACAAACTTCTCAATCGCTGCTTTGTGGGCTCCATAATGACTGAGGGTCCACAACGGATGAGCTTCGTCAAGTTTTCGATCATTCAGAATCCGCTCATGAACCGCACAAGTCGAAACGAAAACAAACTTTCCAGTACCTGCGGCCATCGCAGCCTCAATCAGCTGCAAAGTCCCAAGGATGTTGACGCGAGCAAACTCCACAACGTCGCCTTCACCGCCACGGAAACTCTCTCCCGGTCGCCAAAGTGCAGCATGAACCACCTTGTCGCAACCAGCCACCAAGGCCTCACTTGCTCCGTCCTCACCTAGTCCGCCTTCAACCCATTCGATTTGATCGGACAAGTCATTCAACAACGAAAGGTCAGAGTTCTTTCGCTTCCAACATTTCAATTCATGGCCATCACTACACAATTGCCGAACAAGCTCCCGACCAACAAAGCCTGTCCCTCCAGTTACTGCAATCTTCATCACCATCTCCAATCGTTCTTGCTGCTGATGAGAAGATTATATCCGATATCGGCTAATTCTCTTGAGAGCAATTCGCAATCGCATTCACCAGGAGTTTAGGCGATATCCTAATAGTACTTACTTTAGGTTTTGTAAGCCGACGGCGCTAGCCGCGGGCCTTTGGCCTAGAAGTAGAATCATTGAAAAAGCTCTCTCAGATACGCCCGCACTCTAGCGCCGTCGGCTCAGTTTTAAGGGGCAGCATTTCTAAAGTAAGTGCCATTGGGCGATAGCCCCGGTCCTAAAAATGGTTAGCGGTTACAACTCCATCTAGATCACCTCAAAATCGCTAACCTGCTGCACCGATACGCACTTGTACCTCGCCACATCAACCTGGAGAAGTTATCTTGGAATCCATGAATGAGAATCAAAGAACCGACTTCCAAATTCGGATGGCTGACAATCGCGATGTCGACGCAATCATCAGATTGATCGGTACCGTATTGAAAGAGCTTGGAGACGAGATCTGCCTTGATGATTCGGAATCCGAATTGTTGGACATTGAAACCAATTACGTTGCCAAGTCTGGTGGTTTCTGGGTCATCGACTCAGTAGCTAACCGAATGGGTTCGAAGTTCAGTGAATCTCAGCCAAACGAATCGAACAACATCGTTTTTGGAACGCATGCAACATTACCTGATCCCAACCAGCCAAACGTTTGCACTTTTAAGCGGCTCTACGTTGACTCAAGCTTGCGAGGCACCAACTGGAGCCATCAGTTGATGCAAATCACGATCGACTGGGCAAAGGAAAAAGCTTTTGAACGCGTTGAGTTTTGGTCTGACACGCGATTCCATCGAGCCCATCGTTTCTTTGAAAAGTTTGATTTTAAAAAATCAGGCGAAGTCCGCACGATGACTGACTCTCACGAACCGTATCAGGAATTTTTCTTTTACCTAAACCTATAAAGCCACTTCTCCAACAATTGATGCGCGAAGGTATGGCAGCACTATTTCTTCGGCTTAGACTTCTTGTCATCTTCGTCCTTTGCCATTCGCCCTGCATCCTTCAAGGCATTGCGGAGAATGAACTCCAGCTGACCATTGACGCTCCGAAGTTCGTCATCGGCCCAGCGACGAACCGCGTCGAGGACTTTGGGGTCCACCCGTAACAGAAATGATTCACGTTTCGGCAAAACAAACTCGCTTTCGCAACGAGATTCAAACGGATTCGAAACACGCAAAGACGACCCTCAATTCGTGAGAGTCGTCCAAGCTTCAGCAAGTCGTGTTTAGTAAATTGAGCCAGTGTTGATCACAGGTTGAGTGTGTCGATCGCTACAAAGCACAACCAGCAAATTGGAAACCATAGTCGCTCGTTTCTCGTCATCCAACTCAACGATTTTCTCTGCCGCCAATTGGTCCAGTGCCATCTGAACCATTCCAACGGCTCCTTCAACAATTTTCTCGCGTGCCGCTACGACCGCCGTCGCCTGTTGACGCTGCAACATCGCCGCGGCAATCTCCTGTGCATAAGCCAAGTGGCTGATGCGAGCTTCAATCACTTCAACACCTGCTCGATTTAGCCGCTCTTGTATATCGTGCTCAAGTTGCTCGGAAATCTCCGTGGTGTTTCCTCGTAACGAAACTTCATGATCTTCACTATCGTAGGGATGACGTGAAGCCAAGTTCCGCAACGCGGATTCGCTCTGGACTCTCACAAAATCCTGATAGTCATCGACTTCAAACAATGCTTCCGCGGTGTTCACGACTTTCCAAACAACAACGGCTGAAATTTCAATCGGATTGCCATCGCTGTCATTGACCTTTGAAGGGCGACTCGCCGAACGGCCACGTTTTCTGACGACCGTTCCAGCGGCGTCTTTTTGCTCAGGAGTCTCGATCGTACCTGTCTCGAAGTTCCGGACGCGAAGGGAGACTTTCTTCTTTTTAAAGAATGGATTGACCCAGTAAAAACCAGACTCTTTGACGGTGCCTTTGTAGTCCCCAAACAACAACATTGCTCGCGATTGATTTGGAGCAATGGCGACAAAACCGCACAAGCCAGTTAGACCAGCAGCCCCCAAGAGAATCGCGAGTAGAACAGCAAACCCACTTGGAGAATTAAAGCTATGCATCGCTCCATCAATGACAAACACGACGGGTATCAAGACGAACAAGCCAAGAATACCCCAGAGCATTGGCCAGCCTGACTTGGCTGGATAAACGGTTTCAGCGATGTGGCCATCATGCTTGGCAGCGATTGTTGCGATACTTGACGTCATCAATTCTCCCTTGAAAAAGGCTGAGTACGAAAATTTGCTCAGCTATCAATGTGATATCACGCTGATATCAAACACCTCTTCGTCAGGGGCTCGGCAATATTGGGGAAATCACCAAGAATTTAGCCGTATCGTTTTCTTTGGATGCGGAACTGAGCTCATGAGCTAATTTTTTTGAACAGCCCCGTGGACATCGATCGCCCGACTCAATCCCCGTTAACGGCATCCTTTGAGTCTGGGACTATCGCCCAAACGGCTAAAAGACTGCCAGACGATTTGCGTCTGAGTTGCTACGCCAGTTGCGCTTTGCGTCTTGGGCTATCGCAGAACGACTGAGCGTTAAGCGGAGCGGGCTAATTCAGTAGACTTTGGTCTCAGTGCTAAACCAAACCGCCGACTGCCAGGATTTTCTGAATTTGTCGCCGATGAACTCGCGTGTGCCTGACGGCAAGGCAATGCCATTGAAAGGCGGTCAGCGGCCCAAGCCACGGATAGTGCGATGAATACGCTCGCCCACCGCGCCGCATGCGTTTCTGCAGCCCAACAAATCCGGTGTACCGCCACACTTGCTCTTGATAGTCATCGAAGCATTCCCAGCCGACTTGTTGGTCCGGGTCAAAACGATCTTGCTCGGAGAACGAAGCCGTTCCTTGTTGAAGTGATCCAATCACCTTCAGGGCAGATTCATTGAATCGCATCAGGTGATCGACAACCATCAGCACCGACCAATCGCAGCTTGAGGGTTGAAGCCCCGCGGTTCGAGGAATCTTTGCCGGTTGGCTCAGTAGATCGATGTCGCAATCGTTAAGCGTCTTCAAAATGCTGTTTGACTCGCGCTCAAACGAAGCCGTCGTGCGAGAGACCGAAGAGAATGCTGAGCCAAGTTTGACAGAACATTTCAACCAGAATTTCTCGTTCACTGGAATATCGTCTTGGTCAACTTGGTTCACTGAATTTCTGCCGAAAGAGGTTCTATTGGGACGCGGGCCCACAATCCTCAAATGGAATCAATGGGACTGGGGCTATCGCCCAAACGGCTGGTTGCTAATAAGCGTTTCCAAGTGAAGGGTTATCAATCGACTACCTGGGATAAATATACCCAAACACACAAGTCACCTCGGGCTAAGTGGAGAACGCCAAACGTTTCACCAATCGACTACTCTTGCTTCTCTGAGATCTTACCGACGGCACTACGAAAAGGCTTCTTGTTCTTGTACAGCTCGAGGCGTGCTTTGTAACCTTCAATATCATCTTTAGGAGCCAACTTGATCGCCGCCTCTTGTTGCTTGACTGCGTCTTCGAATTCCCCTGCCTCTGCGTAAGCTGCGGCAAGTGTGTCAACGTGGTTCCAATCTTCATCAGAACCGTCGACTTCTGCAGCTTTGGCAAACTCAAGAGCCTTCTCGCCATCACGGAAATCTTCGTCTGGGCAAGTCGATAGAAAATACGCAAAGCCGTTCAGCACTTCAGGCATTTTCGGGGACAACTCAAGCGCTTTTTCAAAGTCCGCCAACGCTTCTTTGTAGTCGCCATTGCCCGAGTAAGCCACTGCGCGGTTTGCAAAGGCCGTCGCTGATCCACCAGAAAGCTCAAGGCACTTCTCGTAGTCTTCCAACGCCTTGTCGTATTCTTTTTGCTCGACGTAACAGATGGCCCGATTGTTGTACGCAATCGACAATCGAGGAGCGTAACGAATCGCTCGATTCAAATCGAACATCGCGTCTTCGAAGTTTCCTTGCTTGTACGCTACCCAACCGCGATGGTTAAGCGAAACAGCATTCTTGGGTTGAATCTCAACAGCCTTTTCAGCAAACTCAAATGCTTTCGGCAAATCATTGCGAGCCAAATAGATGTTACTCATGCCGACATAAGTATCTGAAACACGATTGTTGATTTCGATTGACTTGCGATAATCTTCTTCGGCTCCATCAATGTCTCCACTGCCAATTTTGGCACTGCCACGGCTGATATAGAACCAAGGATTCTTCGGATTCAATTTGATGGCCTTGTCATAGTTCTCGACAGAATCATCGTAAGAACCGACTGCATAGTAAACGACACCAAGGTTAAAGTATGCGTTGGCATAATTCGGATTCAGCTTGATCGCGTATTTCATATCGCGGATCGCTTTCTCAAAATCACCCATCGCATTAAATACGATTCCCCGATTACTCCAAGTAGCTGCGTTCTTCTTATTGACTCTAAGAGAGTTATTGAGGTCAACGTACGCATCACGGAGCTTTTCGTTTTCCATATGAATCATGCCACGATGCGCAAGAGCCGCGAAATCTTGGTCGCTTTCTTCGATCCGATCGGCGTAGATCTTCTCGGCGTCCGCCAGATTCATGACGTACTGCAGTGGAAGCCAACCTTCGACGCCCTCTAAAGCACACCACTTGTTACCGCTTTTGGCGATAATCGTGTGGATATTACCCTCGAAGACTTGACCGACCTTTTTGCTTTTGATTTTGGTCGGAAAATTCGCCGTCACGCAAACGCGATCACCGACCTCTTGGGCTTGGACCGTTGAAAATGAAGCAAAAACGAGAAAACAGGTCAGTGCGGAAATAGTGGCAAACGAAATACAGTTTCTAGTCATTGTCGTATCGCGGTACGTGGTAGGTAAAAAGTCGTAGTTAAGGAATTTTCGGCAATCGAAATTGTGTTCGTTCAGGTTATTCGCTGACCCCGGTTTTATCAAACGTATAAGCAGAATATGGCGCGAATATGTCGACTGGGAGCGGTGAACAAGGAAAGACAGACCGAACAGGAAACTTTGGTTGTAGCGATCTCGTTGACTTCATCGCCCTACCAGACAACTCTGGACCGCAGGAACCAGCCGTTTAACGATAGCCGGTTTTAGAGTGAGAGAAATAGCCAGACAAAGGCAGTCATTGGTATCGGGGCGAAAGCCGGCTATCGCCAAAACGGCTAGAGTCACCAACCTAACCAAACACTCTCGTCAACAGCTGGGGCAACAGGGTCGGCCTTGGCGATCTACTTCCCAATACAAAATCGTCCAAACACGACGTCCAGGATATCGTCGGTGTAGACCTTTCCAACGATTTGCCCCAAGCTATCGAGCCCCAAACGGACTTCGCTGGCAACAATTTCATCACCCAGTCGTAACGTTGCCGCCTCCAGGCCTGATTCAATGGCGGCCAACGATTCCCGCAGGCACTCACCAGTTCGCACGACTGTTGAGCCAACAATGGACGATTCGGCCGATTGATGATTCAGTGCGGCTTCAACGATTCGCTGCTTTAAATCTGAAAGACCCGTTTGATCCAGGCTACTTGTCAGCACAATCGTAGCGTCACAATCATGCGTGCGTTCCGGATTCCACGGCTCATCTAAACGATCGGCTTGAGTCAACACCACAAGCGATTGGTCGCCCATCGCATCGAGCTTGTCGCGATGCCACTGGCTCAAACCAGACGTTAAAAAATCATTGGCATCAATGCAAAGAACTGCCAAATCACAACGAGTCGATTCGTCTTCCATTTGCTCTTGGGAGGCTTGGGCAATCGAACCATCTTCTTTACCGGCTTCGAACCCAGCGGTGTCTGCCAGTTCAACATCCATCGACTCAAGTCGACAATGAGCGGTGACTTTATCGGTCGTGGTTCCAGCCGAGTCAGTCACGATTGCCAGATCCTCTCCAAGGACTGCATTGAACAAACTACTCTTTCCCGCGTTGGGCAATCCGAAGAAACCAACTCTGAACTGAGTATGCTCCCGATCACGAGAGTCAATTTGAGACAGCAATCTCTGCAAAGCAGTTTGCGCTTCTGCCAGTTGGCGAATCATGTCTTCGTTGGTGATAAATTCAATATCCTCCTCAACGAAATCTAAACCAGCTTCGAGTTCAGCCAACGCGCTCAAGAGCTGATTGCGAATCTGATCCAAATCTTTTGCCAATCCACCGGCCAACTGATCCAGAGCGACAGAAAGTTGCTCGCGATTCTTTGAATCAATCACTGCCAAGACAGCCTCGGCTTGCGTCAAGTCTATCCGCCCTGACAGAAAGGCTCGCATCGTAAATTCACCAGGCTCCGCCATCCGAGCGCCATCGCGACAAAACGCTTTGACTGCCATTTGTAAAACAGGCGTCGCACCAACCGTGTGAAACTCCGCCGATGGCTGACGTGTAAAACTTTGATTGGTTGGCCAAAGCATTAACTTGCCAGGGATCTTCGTTTGGCTATCGAGCGATAAAAAACCTTCAAGCGTACATGCGGACTTCGCATTCAGTACTGCTTGATCTCCATGAGGGGACGTAGCAGACTCGATTGAACCAGTCTCGCTTAGAACAGATTGGCTCGTTGATGTTTCTGGCTCGCAACGCTCTCCAGCTTCACAAGCGACAAACGAAGCCGCCACGCACTTCATTGCTTGGGGGCCACTGAGCCTAACGATGCCGCGCAAGCTTCCTCCGGGAGGTGAAGCAATGGCCACAATGGTGTCATCAGTCGATGGAATCATCAGAAGGTTTCAAAAATTTAAAAATCTAAGGCAATACTCTGGCAACACGAGCGAACAAAACACTTGGTACGCAGATTCAAATCGTCCGCAACGGAATCGTTCCGACGGCCCACGGGCAGGCTTCTCGTGAAGCAGTGTCCGTTGTGGTTCCCTAACTCGCGAGTTCACTTTAACGACCGCAGCGATGGCGTAATCGTGAAACAAATTTAGGGGACATGATATCCACAGATGTTTTATCACGCCAACTTTAACTCCGTTATACTCGTTGGCAACAACCCATGGGAACACGTCGTTCTGTCGACCAACTTTTTGCAGAGGTAGCGCTGTGCCGTTCAGTTTTTCAATTCGCCAAATGTTCATCGGCGTTGCTGTGTTGGCCGTCGTTTGTGCATTACTCGGTGGCTGGGCAAACGGCAGCCCTGTGGCATATGGCCTGACGATCTCAATTTTGGGTTGGATTCTGGCTGCGTTGGTTTTTAGTGCGATTTACTGGCTATCTCTGCCCACGGGCAAACTAATTCGCTCGATTGGAAACTTCAAGAACCGTAAAAACCAGGCCCAACCGACGACCAATACGCCTCGTGACTCTGATCCTGCGGAGCATCTCAGCGAATGAATCATTCCACCACACGCTCCCAGCTGATTTGTTCCCAGTGGATCTCATGGGCCATGAGCCTTGTCGTCTTTGCGTCTGTCGCAGCGATGCCGCCAGCAAATTGCTTTGCCCAAGCAAAGAAGAATAAAGGATTCTTGATTGAATACGATCTCGGCTGGCCCAGTTGCGACCACGGCCTGATGACGCAGCGAGTTACTATTACGCCCATCGGTGGACCGGTCACCTCCGACAAAACATTCAATGCAGTGGCGATAAGAGGTGACAGGTCTTCAAGCCCGAAGACCGCCGTCCAAAAAATAGTTTTGAAAGCAGGGGCAATCAACACGGTCGGCGAAATCTATTATCCGGCAAACTCAGCCAGAATCGACAATGTGCAGTTCTTTGTTGAGACCGATGACAACTTAAGACTCAACCAGAACGATCTGGCCCCTTCCCAGATTTACCGGCAGAACTACATGCCCGCTTGCTGGGTTCCAAGAGTCCTCATCGTCTCAGACAACATTGTATCGAGACCAGCCAAAAAATTTGCGGTCGATTTAAGAGGCAAGTCGGCCCAACAACCATTCGCTGTCAAATTCGTGGTGGACGGAAAGTTTCCGGAAGTCAAAGTACTGTCTGAACTGTTCGCTGAGATCGAAACACTAAATCAATATGGCAGTTCCAATCAAGCCCGATTGCAACTCCTCGGTTTAAGCAGCAAGTACGTTCATGCATGCCGAACTGATTCCCTGCCGCAGAAGTGGCAGGGCCTATCAGGAATCACGAATATTTTCATCTCCGTCGCCGATCTGGAGACGCTAAGCTCATCGTTTCCGAAAAGAAAACTGGCGGTCGAGCGATGGGTTGCCGCTGGCGGCCATCTAACTGTTCTCGATTGCGGAAGCCAGTTTGAAAAACTAAATCGCGTAAAGGCATTAGTCATGCCTGGGATCAGTCAAGGCAAGCTCAACTCGATTCCACTCCAGAGTCCTAACGAGGAACTGCAGAAGTTCGATCGCTTCGTAACCGAGAACTTCGGCCACGACGTCTACAACTCATTCGGAAACTTACTTCCGAAATGCAAACTGCTGGTCGAAAACAACGACAAACGAAAACAGGCGATGTCATGGAATGAGACGACGCTCGCCAAGGCTATTGAATCCAAAACTCCTCTTTGTGCTTTCCAATCGGTGCGAGGCACTGTTATTTGTTCCAGTGATGATGGCACTCAATGGACACAACAAGACTGGGTTCGCATGTTCAACAGCAGTCTTTACCTGGGAAAAGGAATTACGCAGACCACAGGACACAATACGGCTCAAATGTCTCGGCGAGATTCCCTGCGTGGCATTGGCAAGCCGCCAGCAATGTCATTCCGCATCTTGATTTCGCTATTCATTTTTTTGGCTGGACCCGTTAGTTATTTCTTCCTGAAAAAGATTGGCAAGCTCCATCTCCTGTTTTTGTTGGTGCCTCTAATTTCGGCAATCTTCTGCAGTGGCCTCATGCTTTACGCGGTTCTCTTGGATGGCCTCGGAGTACAAGGGCGTCGAATTACCGTAACTGATCTCGATCAAGTCTCCGGAAAGCGTGCCACTTCGTCGCTTCATTCCATCTACTCGGGACTAGCTCCGCGGCCATACGTTGCTTCGGAAGCTGGATTCCTTGAGGTCAACATGAAGCGACGCAGCCCGGATCAAATTCAAGATTGGCGATCAGGACCCCAGCGATTGTTCGGCGGAGAAGCACGACCGCGAACAGAGCACCAAGTCTACGGTTTCGAAAGCACGGAATCAAAATCCCGGCTTGGGATCCGAGTGAAGAAAGTGAACGGCGAAAATCAAGTCACTGTTACAAATCAATTTGCTCACCAGATACAAACAGGATTGATCACCACCTTGGATGCCAAGTACCTGATCACCAATCTAAAACCTGGCGAGACGATAGTGGCGACCCGGCTCAAGGAAAACGGACCAAGTAGCCAAGGAAGCGAATCCCCCTACCACATTGCCTATCGACGCACGCGAGATACGCTGGGGCCAAAGGATCAAGGCGAACTTGACGACGTGGATTTTTTTGGCAACTACAGCAACCACTACCAAATTAGAGTCGACTCTGAATCAGACAGGCAGGCCGCCTCAATAACCCGAGTCCGTGAATTGTTGAACGCTCGATCTAAATATCTTGAATCACCGGCCACTTACCTACTGTTCTTGGACGGATTCGACGAGTCTGCTCCTCTGGCTGAAAATATCCAACTGGAATCCAACTTAAATGTCGTCTTTGGCAAATGGTAATGTCGACCGAACAGTGATCGAGTTCAATCACTTGACTCGACAGTTTGGCACAACCCTGGCGGTGAACGACGTTTCGTTTACGGTCAATGCCGGAGAAGTCTTTGGATACATTGGGCCCAATGGCGCGGGCAAAACGACGAGCATGAAAATCTTGGCGACGCTTGATTCGCCGAACTCAGGAACAGCCTTCGTCGACGGCTTCTCTGTCGTTGACGATCCAGAGAAAGTCCGCAAACGACTTGGCTTCATGCCGGATGAATTTGGCACGTATGCAAATATAAACTGCGAGGAGTACTTGGACTTTTTCGCCAGGGCCTACGGCTTGCGAGGAAAGGAGCGACTCAAGTCACTTCGGCATGTCATGGGATTCACGCAACTTGACCAAATCGCAAACAAGCCAGTCAATGGACTGTCCAAGGGAATGCGGCAAAGGTTGTGTCTCGGTCGAGCCTTGATCCACGATCCGTCCGTGTTAATTTTAGACGAACCTGCCGCTGGTCTCGATCCACGAGCAAGAATCGAACTCAGAGAAATGATCTCAGCGCTGGCATCTGAAGGCAAAGCCCTACTCGTGAGCAGTCATATTTTGACAGAGCTTGCCGAGATGTGTGACCGCGTCGGAATTATCGAACACGGTCGATTGCTTGCCGTGGGAACGGTTGATGAAATTCTCAATGCTGGTCAGGCCAAGGGTTTTGACGATTCCTCTGACTTGACTGACACCAACAGCATTTCAGTCTCAGTGCTCGATGACGCCGAAGTTGTGAAAGCTTGGTTAGAAAGCCGACTTGAGAACACGACGGTCAAACGTATCGGCAAGACGTTGACATTTTTGTTTCATGGTTCACCAACAGACCAAGCTGAGCTTTTGAAAGCCATGGTTGAAAACAACTTTCGGATGACCAGCTTTGTCGGCAAGCAGCGTTCGCTTGAAGATGCGTTCTTACAAGTGACACGGGGGCGAATCCAATGAGCACATTCCAAGATGGGTCCGCGTCAGAACACCCCGCGAATTTAGGCAACAGTATCAATTCGGATAACTTACCTATCGAAAGATCCGAAAACGCATCTTCGACAGAGCCCCCATCCAATTCGCCACAGTTCAAAATCGCTGGTGAAAAAGTCACGCGAATTGACCGTTTTTTTGATTCAGCCAGCGACTGGTTTAGCTCGATCTTGGTCAAGGAGACCCGACAAGCACTTGCGAGTCGACAGTTTATCGTCACTTTCTTTTTGCTGTTGGGCATCTCTGCGTTCTGGAGCTTTGTGGCACTCTCCTTTCGTCAAGGCTCATCAAACAATCTGCCCGATGATATCGGCCCCATCATGCTGACTGGGTTCATGTACATCCTCGGATTCCCGTTGTGCATCATCATTCCGTTTTCAACGTTTCGATCGCTGGCTCAGGAGTACGAAGACGGCACGATCCAAATGATTCTGATCACAACGATGAAACCGTTTCAAATCGTGGCCGGAAAGCTCGGCAGCGCATTGCTTCAAATGCTTGTCTACCTTTCAGTCCTCGCTCCTTGCATCGCGTTTTGCTACCTCTTGCGTGGAATCGACATTCAGCAAATCTGGTTCAGCCTACTCATTACGGTGATCGTCTCTGTGGGGCTGTGCTGTCTCGCCTTGGCACTTGGCAGTTTGTCGATGTCACGAATTTTCGGGCAGATCCTCGCTGGCATCTTCTTGATAACCTCGTTGATTGCATACTGGCTGTGGTGCGCATTCACCTACGGATACATCTTCAACATGACAGGCGTTAACGAAGCGACACTCAACGTCATGACGTTTGGTTTTGTGGCCGCGTTCGGCTCAACCGCAATGCTGCTATTTGCCTGCGCATCAGCACAGATCTCATTTCCGTCGAGCAATCGCACGACGCTGCTGAGGGCCATCATGTTTATCCAACAAACTCTCTTTCTGGGTTGGATTTTGGGCATGATGTGCACCTTCGGCGGAAACGAAGAAATGATCTTCAGCACTCTCTACGTTGCTCTTTTCTATTGGTTGCTGATGGGCTCGATGATGATGGCATGCGATTCGACCTTGTCGGGTCGCCAAAAACGAAGCCTTCCCAAAACACGTCTGACTCGCAGTTTGTTTTCTTTATTCATGCCGGGACCTGGTCGAGCGTACCTGTTTGCAATCTGCAACGCCGTCTTTGTTTTTTTCTGGTCGCTGATCGTGTTTGTCCTCAGCGACTTCCTGATTCGAGATTTTGGAACGAGTAGAAATTTCGGTGGAACAGTTTCAAGCGTGGGCTTTCCGCTCGCAATTGGAGCAGGCATGATTTGCCTCCTCTACTTTTTGTTTTTTCTTTCAATTGTGTTTCTCTTATCCCGTCGCATTGCTCGCAAGACGAAGCAGCCATTTGTCATCGGCAACCTTTTGCTAACGGTCGTCATATTCACTGGCTTTACCATGATTGGGTTTCTGTTTTCCAGCCCTTTTGGAAATTCGAATTCTTACAACTTGGCACACACATTCAATTGGATCTGGACGGTTGCGGAAATCGCTCAAGGCCCCAACCCGTGGACCATTCTTGCAGTTTTGATCGTCACGATGATCACAGTTCCGCTCACTGCTTGGTCCGTGTTCATCGCCAGCCGTGAACTGCAAGAGACCCCTGACGAAATCCCTGAAAGAGTTCAGCAAGAAATCGAAGCAGAACGGCTCGCAAAAGAAACACCGCCGGACGACGAAACGATCGACGAGATCTTCGCCGATGTTCCAAAGCGGCAAGTGGAGTAGCGATGCTCCCAAGGCGGCAGATGGAGTAGGGACTTGATGGGAACTTGCACTGCTTAGCCGCGAAGCGATGACGTCTGAAAGCCTGGGGTCTAAACCCCAGGAACCTAACCGATCCTCACTTTCGACCACCGGTTGAACAGTCGCCAAGCGGCCGTTCAACCGGTGGCGGGCTCTAATACCCACGGAACTTGGGGTCAAAAGCCCCGGCTTTGAAATGTCTTGCCTCCGACACTAAAGATCGCAACTTCAATTCCGAAGCACTCTGCAACGTTGGACTTTAATTGCATCTGACAATCCGCCATATTGACTCTTCAATGTGCCCCTACTTGCTTGCTCTTGAGGAACGATCTGATGTCAAAGTTCAACGTTGCTGTACCATTCACATTTGAAGCCGGCAAAAAAGTAAAACTCAAAGATATTGCCAGCGGTCCCAGCGAAGACATCGACTTTGGAAAGAAGGCGGCACTCAAACGGATCACTGAAAACGCCGTCGTGATGGCTGACTTGGCGAAACGACTCTACGCCGAGAATCAACGCAGCGTTCTACTACTCCTTCAAGGTATGGACACGGCTGGGAAAGACGGCACGATCCGCTCCGTGATGCGAGGCATGAACCCAACGAGCTGCCAAGTCCACTCGTTCAAAAAGCCAAGCGAAGAAGAGCTCGATCACGACTTTCTTTGGCGATGTCACAAGGTTGCTCCTCGTCGAGGAAACATCGGCATCTTCAATCGCTCACAATATGAAGAAGTCTTGATTGTCCGTGTCCATTCGCTCAAACCCGAATCGCAATGGAAACAACATTACGAACTGATCAATGACTTCGAAAACTTGATGGCAAAGACTGGGACCACGGTGGTAAAGTGTTTTCTGCACATCAGCAAAGAAACACAGCGAGAGAGGTTGCAAGCGAGGCTGGACGATCCGGCGAAACATTGGAAGTTTAACATGGGCGACCTTTCCGAACGTAAAATCTGGGACGACTATCAAGAAGCCTACGAAGACGCGATCAATAAGTGCAATACAGAACATGCACCTTGGAATGTGATTCCATCTGACAAAAAGTGGTATCGCAATTTAGTAGTCAGCCAGTTGCTGCGTAGTGTCCTTGAAGACCTGGATCCACAGTTCCCAGCACCCGAAGCAAATTACGACGGCGTCGTTGTCGAGTAGGCTTCACTCTTTAATATCCATCACGCACTCAGAACGTTACAAAATTCAATCGCTGAACTCGTTGACCAAACATTCGCGCTGGCGTTTTAATTTCTCGACTTTCGGTAACGAATTGTTTGTATGCAAAAGTACGGACAGAAGCACGTCGACGAAGTTTTTCTTCATTTCAGTGAACGTGATCGATTGCCACTGCGTAACTCTGGCAATTGAGTGTTTGATGGATGACAAATCAAAGTCTTAACTTTGACAATATTCGATCATTCCATATAGTGCGTAAGGGGCGGTCACTAGTGCCGTCGCGAAAGCATTCCCTCGCCTTCCACACACCTTCCAACATCGCCGCTGCGAATCCATCCCTTGCCCGACTTTCTAGACGAGGCGTAAAAACATGTACCGATCACTTACAGAACTCGCTCGACGCATTTTTCGAATTCCCAATACTCGATTTCCCAATACAACACGCCCCACATCCGCCAACCTCTCCCGAAGAACGAAAAGCCAATCACCAGGCATGACTTACGAAGGCTTTGAGCCTCGTCGACTATTAGCCGGGATTGAATTCACAGCTTCGACGGGACAGGTCTTGATTGGCGGCACCGAAGGAAATGATGTCGCCCGCGTCGTTCAATCTGGCAGTACGATCACTGTGACGCAGACCGGTTTCGAAAGCCAAACGTTCAACGCGTCGTCGGTCAACTCTATCCTGTTTGTTGGGCTACGAGGCGACGACTTTTTCGAAAACCTGAGTGCCATCGACAGTTTCGCATTCGGCCAAATCGGCAATGATACGTTGATTGGCGGATCGGGAAATGATCGCCTCGTGGGCAACGGTGATGATGACATCATTGTTGGAAACGGAGGCGACGATGTGATCGTGGCCGGAATTGGTAACGACCAGATTGATGCGGGAGCGGGAAACGACCGAGTGATTGGAGTCGATGGCTTGAACATCATCGAAGGCGGCACTGGTAACGACGTGCTCTTTGGCGGCATCGGCAACGACACCATCACTGACAGCGGCGGAAACAACACGCTGGTCGGAAGCAGCGGAGACGACACGATTACTGGCGGCGGTGATGTGGACAATGTCTTCGGCGGTCCTGGCAACGATCTGATACGTGGCGCTGGAGGCAACGATCGAATTTACGCGCAAGGTGGTAATGACACTATCTCTGGCGGACCTGGCGAGGATATTATCGCAGGCAACGATGGTGATGACTTTCTTCAGAGTGAACAAGGGAACGATCGAGTCGTTGGTGGAGCGGGCAATGATCGAGTCAGCTACTCAGGTAACTTGTCGTCTTATGATGTGACAGCATCAGGGCCGAATCTAAGTATTAATGACTTGCGGGGCCCTAACTTTGGTCTCATCGATCTCGTCATTAGCGGGGAGGAGTTTGCGTTTGCCGATGGAGTGCGATCGCGTGACCAACTACTCAATCCGCCCAATGTTCGTGAAGTTATTACCGTCCAGCCAATCATCGCCTCAAATTCAAACGGTTCTAACTCGGCGGAATTTTTTGGTAATGCCCAACAAGAGTTGGACATCAAGAATCGAATCGACAGAATCTTTGCACAAGCCGAAATCGACGTTGAATTCCTCCCAGCCCGCCGAGTCAACGACACGTTCATCAATGTCGGAAATGGAGGCGGAACGCGTCCCGGTTCTGACTTGAACCGAATCGTCTCAGATGGCGACAATCGCGGACTAGGAAACTCTGACCGACGCGTCGTCGATCTGTACTTCGTCGAAACGGTGCCTGGATTTGCGAATCTCGGCAACAGCATCGCAAACGGTTTGGCCTTTGTAGGCAGCAGCGGAATTGCGATGCATGTCGGCGACAACTTGGTTGACTTCGAAAACGGGCGCGACACCGTAGCGAGAGTGACCGCTCACGAAATCGCTCACAATCTTGGTTTGTCACATGTTGCAGGCAACAACAACTTGCTTGCCGAAAGCGGCAATTCCAGCCTTCTGACTCAATCGCAAATCGATGTTGCAATTGCAAGTCCCATCTCCCGACCAACGTAAGCATTGCTGTTCGCAAACAGGATTTTCGATCGAGGCTTTTTCATTTTCGATCAAGGCTTTTTAATCAGGACTTTTCGTAGCGAACCCAATCGCCATCAATCAATCGCTCGTTTGGCATGAACCGCGATTTATAAAGCATGTGCCGTGATTCTTCGACGTAGAAGCCGAGGTAGAGGTGTTTCAATTTTCGCTGTTGGCACAATTCGATCTGCTTGAGGATCGAATAAGTCCCAACACTGTCGCCAGTCAGATCTGGATCGTAAAACGTGTAAACCGCTGACATACTCGTTCGACCGATGTCGCAAATCCCAACGCAGATAATCTGACCATCAAGCGTGTACGTCATCTCAAACGAATCAAGACAACTGCGGACAAAGCCCCAGACGTATTCTTCTAAATCGATGTCCGTATCACGTTTGGCCAACCCGCGTTGTCGTCGATGGCGGTTAAACAAGTCGACTCGCTCGCGGTCCGACTGCATATCACCGATGATTTGTTCAAACTTTCGGTTGCCTCGATTGAGCACCCGCTTTTCGTTCTTACTGAACTTGTAGGCTTCCACGTCGATTCGAATCGGCTGGCACGCGCTACAATTCGGACACTTCGTCTGGTAAATAAACTCCCCAGTCCGTCGATGCCCCTCCGCCAGTCGCACATCAGCTTGGGCCGGCGTGATTTTGGTCAGCGGCATTCGAAGCGGCATTCGCGCTGTTTGGCCATCGAGGTACGGACACGGTTCAGTCTCGTCCACAATGACGATGTCACTGAAATCAGTGACTTTCATTTTTCTTCCGCGCTCACTCATGCGTTCTCAGTCAATTCAGTTGAGTTGGTCAGGATAATTGACATCCAGCATTACTACCTACCAAGATAACAAAATACACAGCAGGTTCGTTAATCATTTTTCGCACTACACCTGAACGGGACTTTTTGGGAAAAATCGTCATAAAGACGGTCCTAGAGCCTTTTTGAGGCGGAGAGTGCGCGGTGAAACACATCCAATTTCCAAATCAAAAGCGACGTACTGAGTATTTCTGCCGAGCTTATTTCTAGCAATCCTCACGACGGCTTCGCCTCATAATTACTCTGCGGATAGGCCATCGGCTAAGCGGTGTGCACAGCCTCTTTCTTTCGTAAGCCGATATTGAGCATCTCCACGATCAGAGCAAAGAACATTGCAAAGTAGACGTATCCTTTATCAATATGGGCTCCAACACCCTCGGCGATCAGCATGACCCCGATCAAAATCAAGAAACTCAACGCCAGCATCTTGACCGTTGGATGAGCCGAGACGAATCGGCTTATCGGTTCAGCAAAAATCAGCATCACAATCACTGACAGGACGACGGCGGCTACCATCACGTTTAAGTCTTCGACCATTCCCACGGCCGTGATCACCGAGTCGAGCGAGAACACAATATCTAACAGCGCTATTTGGATCAGCACCCCCGCAAACATTCCCTTGGACGGTTCTGATTTATGCTGCGTTGAAGGCCCCAGCTCATCATGAATTTCGTGAACACTTTTACCCACCAAGAAAAGTCCACCCAGAAACAAAATCAAATCTTTCAGAGACACACCGTTGGCTTCTTCGAAATGTTCTTTGTCAAAGGAAGCAATCGTTTCGGCATCCAAGTGTTTCTTGACAGCTTCTTCAATCTCTGGACCTGGTAATTTTTCCACGATTGAATGCGGAATGCCCAAATGATCGAGCTCGAAAAGGGGCTTCTTAAACGTGTCATCAGTCACCATATGAAACAGCAACCATAGTAATGCTAGTCTTGAAAACAGCGCCAACCCCAAGCCAAGTTTACGGGCCAGTGGTTGCTGAGATTCCGGTAGCCGACTGGAGACGATGGTGATGAACACGATGTTGTCGATTCCAAGCACGATCTCCATCGCCGTGAGGGCGAGAAGCGGAACCACAAAATCCATAGTCAAGAAATCCATTGAGCAATCCACAGGTCTTAATCGAGGGGCGACACGACCGCGAAGGCCGGCCACTTCATGTTAAGGCAAAGGGGAATGACTGCCAATGTTAGCTTGTGGCAAGCTCAGCAGGCACGGCAGTCACTGGCAATCACGGCTTATCACTGAATATCGTCACACACCCAGCCGTCACACACCCAGCCGTCACACACCCAGCCGTTTGGGCGATAGCCCCGGTCCCGTCACATCCTCACACCGTTCACTTCCATCTTTCCATTCGATCTTGCGCCTCGCTTACATAAACAATCGCCAGATCCAACTCCTCATCAGTCCACAGCTTCTGGACATCTCCTCGGACCGTCCAAACGGGACGCCCAACAAGCCGCGCATCGATTTCCCTCACCCCTCGCGTGCAATTCGCCTTCAACTGATCTCGAACCTTGACACCCAAAACGCCCGCCGACACGACAACATGGACATGGTTGGTTCTTGGACTTACGGCCAACAAATCCCAATCGCGGCGGCTGCAGTGGTGCTCGATTTCAGCTCGCACGATCTCGCGATGTTCATGACTCAACAAAACAATGTCATATTTTAATCGATCCCGATGCCACTGTTCCAGAAACGGTCGTGGACGATGCGATCCAGTTCCCTTCTTCTGCCACCAGCGAATATCACCTTGAAGGAACGTGCCGTAGACAGTCCAAGTCAAAAAGTAGCCGATCGGTTCACTTCTTGATTCCATGGCTGACCCAATAACAGGTAGAGATCGTCTTACAGGGACTCAGTTTAGTTTTGCGGGATTCGCTTCGTAGGGACCGGGGCTATCGCCCAAACGGCTGGTTGATGCACGAACAGTGCTCAGTACTGGATTCGGGATTCAAAATTAAGCAGCTGGGCAACCGACTCATCAGCAGGCCGACAAACTACTTCTTCTCAGCACCTTTCTTCTCAGCCTTCCCTTTGCCTTTCCCACCGCCAAACATGTTCCCAAACCCTTTAAACAAATCGAACGAGGGCAGAGCAGACGCTTTCGCAGAACGTTTAATATCCAGAAATCCATGAACCGAAAACTGAGTCTCCGACTTGCTGACCTCCAAGTCCAATCCGCGAAACCAATTCAAAAGCGGTGCCTTATATTCCTCCGGCAAGACTGGACGTGAAAACGAAGGCCATGCCGTTGAATGCCACATCTTCCGGCCCGATGGTAAAGTCACAATCTCGTACTCTCCGCCAAGCGAACAAACCAGCTCCACATTGAGCATCCGCTCTGCCGTTGAACGAGCCAGCTCTGGCTCGATGCGAAACTGTTGAGTCAGCATGTTCAGCAACCGCACATTGGCAATCGAAGTCTGCCAACTTCGGCGATAGTTAATCGTATTGGCCCAAGCGCTAATTTTCGAATTGGCCAAATCACCCACCTCCAATCGCACTTGCGCGTATCGTTCACTCGGCACAACTTTCAAGTGGCTCTTCAAACTCTCCAATCGCCGCTGGTCAAACCCAAGCACCGAATACCCATTCCATTGCAAACGCCACAGTCCCAGCAAACGAGAATAGGTGTAGCCGAATGAATCAGGCCTGGCTCCCAACTGCGGCATCCAATTCGTGTACCCCGGATTGGGCCACGCCCCCACATAGCCCGGAGTTTGCTTGACCGTTTCCAAGGCCTTCAACACAGACTTTGGTTGCAAGTCGAGGTTCGGATCGATGTAGTCTTGAACGGCGGCAAATACCTGATGCGGCTTCACATCGGGAGAAAACTTGCCACCTTTTAAACTCGCTTCGAAACGAATGATGTCTTCGGGAGAGCGAGCAACCTCTTGCTTCAACGGCGGCCCCAACATCGACATCAACATTTCATACTTCTCTTCGCCGAAAGGCAGCACTCGTGCATCGAACACCACTCTCTCGACATCGTCCTCACGTTCAAATCTTGAAATCCCGACCGACATTGGATCAAGCGAACGAATATTGTTAGCAAAGAAGACCGCTCGCTCGCGAAACCAATCCGACTCAGCCTGTGTCGCCGAATCTATTTCCATGTCAGGAATCGGCACAAAAAAGCCACGTTGACCACGAATGGAATCAATCCATTGGCCATTCTCAATCGCAAACGTGCTGCCGTCAGCGTGTTTGCCATAGTCGACCGGCAAATAACCTTTGGTGACAAGATTGGCGACCGAATCATCCGCAACGTTTTCACTTGCTGCACCAAGCTTGGCCATCTCCATCAACAACATGTCTGTGATCACCTGATTTCGACGCCGCAGCTCGATCTGATACTTCGGTGTCAGCAACTGCTGAAAGAATGCGGTCGAAGCATAAACGAACAGCGTATCGTCTCGCTCAAGCGGCATGTTGTAACGTGCAAACTTAAACTCTGGCGTGTCAGCTAAAGAACGAATTCCGCCAGAAGCTTCGAGGAAACGACGCGCCATCGCCTCCGATGTTGTCATCAAATGATTGTCGCCATCGGTCACGTAGAAAGAACGATACCGATTGTCTGGGGTCTTTAATATCGAATAGCTGTTCTCGCCAAATTCACGAACTTCAAGCGTGACACCTTGGCCTGCATTCTTTTTCGCAAACGCCGCGCGCTTGTTGTCGAGATTCCCCTTGAGCATCTTTGTATCTCGGGCATGTAACATCACGCCGATCGCTGCGCCGGAATCAAGATAGGTATCCATTCCAATCACGCCGACATCATCGATCAATTTCCCGCCAAAGAGTTTGTCAAACTCAGTCGACTGAATGGCAAGTTGATCCAAGAACTTTGATTGAATCTTCGCTTTGAATCCTCGCAGCGCCACCATCCGGCCCAAGTCGCCACCATACTCTTCAGTCAAACGCTGTAGCCAAATCTGGTTCTCCCACGTTCCAAAACGCAAGTAAAAACATTCTTCCGGAACACTACGAGCCAAATCCTCAACCGAAACTTCTTCAGGTAAATCAGAGACCACAAGCGGAGTCCATTGAATTGGCTCGGGAAGTGGCAGGCTGGCCAAAGTTCCATCGACGCCCAACAACATGGACTCTTCAATGTTGTCGATCCGTAACGACTCGACATCGAACAGCAATTCAAACGTTCGCATCAATGGATCTTTTGAACGTTGTGAACGAATTGGCAACTCCATGCCAAGTCGTCGGCCAATCAACGCCGTCAAATAAGTCTCAACCATTGGCGGATAGTCGCCGGCTTCGATCTGCGCGTCTGCCGAGCTATTAAAGTTCTGCCACCAATTTTTCACGTATCGTTCATAGCGACGCGGTCGAGTGAATTCGATCGGGATATCAAAATCCGCCAATCCGCTCCCGAGCATCTGTGCTCTCAGCGGTTGGTCTCCGTCGAACAAGAACCAAATTGTTAGCAAGTCGTCTGGATGTGAGCTTCGATTTCGCGTCAGCGTATCTAAAAACTTCCTTACCGGTGTCGCTGAAATCACTGGAAAGTGAATTCGGTTGTTCACTTCCGTCACCAGCGTCGCGCCAGTTCGGGCGATCATTTCGTCACCACCGCGCAAGCGATATGAGATTTTACCAACGCCATAAGGCCGTCCGGCATGCGCCTCCACCGAAACGATGACTGGCATGTTGTTGGCGACTAAGTCTTGAGGCAGGCGACGAGGAATAGGCGAGTTTCTTTGCGCTTGAATCTTCTCCACTTCCTGCCGCACTGATGGCTTTGGCGCCTCAATGGCTGGAGTGCTTGACGATTCACCCTTGAGCCATGCGTCAGGATCGGCAGGCTTACTTGCCTCTTGGACTTGCTTTACAGCTTCAGCGTTGGCAGAACTTCCGGGTTTTGTTTGAGGATCTGCAAGCGTTGGCTGCTGAGCATGGATCGTTTGCTGGGTTGTCAGCAAGCCAATGAAAATTGCGCCCGCAACAAAGATCATTCTAAATAGTTTACTGTTCATGATTACCTATTCCACCAGGGCGATACCACGCCGAGATCTCAAATCTCAAATCTCAAATCTCAAATCTCAAGTCCGGTCCGACTTCCGACTTCCGACTTCCGACTTCCGACTTCCGACTTTGTTAAAGATTCATCTCAACGCCCAATTGTTGCAGCTGTTCAATCAAACCACCAGCTGATTCAAAAACAGTTGCGGTCATCCCCGCTGCCTTGGCCGCCTCTACGTTCTCCAACTTATCATCTGTAAAGAAAATGTTTTCTGGCGCGCAATCTGCCATCTTGATCGCCGCAGTATAAATCCCTGCATCCGGTTTCATACTTTTGACTTCGTAGCTCAAAATACTCTGATCGAACAGCTTTCCAACAACCGCGAAATGCTGAAGGGCAAATTCCCAATGCGAAGGACATGTGTTTGAGAGAATCGCCATTGGATAGTTACGACTTCGCAACTGAGCGATCACCGGTATGATTTCTGTATTGACCCAAAAGATATCGGCAATCGCCAACTCCAGAGCATCAATTGAAATCCCAGATCCAGTTACCTCGCAAAACTTAGCGTGAAACTGTTCACAGTTAACTTCGCCTTCCTCAAAACGGTTCTCCAAACTGTGCGGCTGATGGAAGAAAGTTTGGTCAACGAGATCCTCGGAAACCTGAGCCGCTGATGCGACCTGTGTGATCATCCGCTGGTGGTCAAAATTCAACAGGACGTTGCCCATGTCGAAAAAGATAAACTTAATAGTCATGTTGATTTGAGAAAGTGTCTTGGTTGAACGGCATAAAACTTTCACTGTACGTTGAATGGTTCGCTGGTGCAAAGCCAGTGATTTGAGCAGAGAATCTTGAAACAACTTGTTTTTATGGCTTCGTTCGCAACTCCGTCGTTTCCATTCGTATAATTAACGCTGAAGCAATTTCTTTTTACAGCGTTAACGTTAACACCGATTTGCCGCGACGGGCGATCGAGTGACACGCGAACCAAGAGATGGCATCAACTCAGCGACAACCACACTGACATTGCTGAAAACCGATTCTGCAATGATTTATGAGATAAGGATACGAAGCAAAATGGCGACTGCCACAACGACAAAACCCACTAATCTAAAAGAACTCCTCGATAGTGGTTGGAAATCAAAACCGGTCAAACAGGAAATCTACGACAACTTTATTGCGGCCCTTGCCAGCGGTGAAGAACTGTATCCAGGGATCGTAGGATACGAGAACACCGTCATCCCTGAAATCAATATTGCGCTGCTTTCTGGTCATGACATGCTGTACATGGGTGAGAAAGGACAAGCCAAGAGTCGGTTGATGCGCGGGTTGGTCCGGTTTCTTGATGAAGAGATTCCGTACTTGGATATTCCAGGAACACCTTTCAAAGAAGACCCAACGGCTCCACTCTCGTCAGCCGCAAAACAGTTCCTAGAAGCTCACGAACCTGCCGAAGTCCCAATCGGTTGGTGGCATCGGGACGATCGCTATTCAGAACGTCTTGCCCCTGGAACCAAGTTCGCCGACATCATTGGTGAAATTGACCCTGCAAAACTCGCCGGTGGCACCAGCATGTCAGCGGAAGAGGCTTTGCACTTCGGTCTGATTCCACGCATGCACCGCGGAATTTTCGCCATCAACGAATTGCCTGAACTTGATGAGCTGGTACAAGTCGGCTTGTTCAACATTCTCGAAGAGCGCGACGTTCAGATCCGCGGCTTTCCTGTTCGCTTCGACATCGATGTGTTGATTCTGTTTTCGGCCAATCCATCGACGTACAACCGTAGCGGCAAAGTCATCCCGCAATTGAAAGACCGCATCGGTAGTCTCATTCAAACGCACTATCCAATCGATCGAGGGGTGGGAATTGAGATCATGGAGCAGGAAGCCAACGTCGAACTGGATGGCGATTACCCAATCCGCATCCCTTACTTCATGAAAGAGATTTGCGAGCAGATTACCGTTCAGGCTCGAAAATCAAAATACGTTGATCAACAATCAGGCGTGAGTGCCCGATTTAGCTTGGCCAACTACCGGACGATGATCGCCAGTGCTCGCCAACGCGGAATCGTGCACGGAGAGAAACCTGCCGTCCCTCGGATCAGCGACTTGGCGCACCTTTACACCTCATCGCTGGGAAAGCTGGAACTGGACTTGATGGGCAGCCATCAAATGTCAGAAAGGAATGTTCTCGACAGCATCGTCGCCGAGGCCATCAAGTTTGTCTTCAGTGAATACGTGACTGAACATGGGCTGGAAGAGATCGCCGAGATCTTCGGAAAGGGCGTTCGAATTGAAGTCGGCGACATGATTCCGTCCTCACAATATGCTGAACGGCTCAAACGAGTGCCGCCGGCATGGGAGAAAGCATTCGAAGTCAATGCTTCGTCCGACGAAGCGGTTCGCGCTTCTTGTGTTGAATTCATTTTGGCGGGTTTATACGCTGCGGATCAAATCTCTCGCAGCCAAGACCATGGTCATTCAAGCTACGAAATTTAAGGTAGACGAATGACGAACCCAAACAAACCAAACGATCCTAGAAAAAAGACTACCGGCCAGGTCGGTGGAGTGCTTCATACCTACATGAAGTACGATCCGCTAAAGTTCCCAAGCCCGTCTCAACCGCCGCCCGACATCGTCACTCCGATGATGAATCAGATGATGGCTTACGGTCAGCAACGTCCTTTGACCGAAGAGGAAATGGCGAGGGCGATTGAAATTGATCCGTCGCAACTTGCCGAGATGGGACCGAATCTTGACCACATGCTTGCTCTTCTCGAAGAGCAGAAACGCAAGATCCTCGAGACGTACGAGACGAGGACGGTAAAGATCAAAGCGAAACAAGCCTTTCGTAAGCAAGCAAAAAAAGCTCCGCCGATGCAGGAGCGAATGAAAGCTCGCTACAACGAAGCGGTGACGCGCGAGCAATTGTACGATCTCGAAGTTCTCTGGTACGAAGTCAACAATGATGCCGACCCAATGGCGGCGCATTTGATGTCAGCGATGGCTCGACTGAGCGACAAGTATCAAATCGATGAGCTTGACGCCAACTATGATTTCACGGGCAAGGAATCGTTAACCATTCCCAAAGCGCTCGAGATCAAAGAGATCCTGGACAACATCGAGGAACTTCAACAGCAGATTGAAGATGCCAAAGAGAATTCGCAGATCGTAACGATCGATATGGAAAAGCTTGGCGAGTTCATGGACGACGAAACCATGCACTCGCTTGACGAAATGCGTAAGCAGATCGAAGAGTACATCGAGCAAGCCGCTCAAGAGCAGGGCTTTCAGAAGAAGGATGGCAAGTACGAACTGACGCCTCAAGCGTATCGCGTCTTCCAAGGCAAGTTGCTCAATCGTATCTTCAGCCACTTAAAGGAATCCAACACCGGCCGGCATATCGACAACATCCAAGGCGAAGGCGCTGTCGAAATGCAATCCACCAAACCGTATGAGTTTGGTGATTCGATCACCAATATGGATATTCCTCAAACGTTCATCAATGCGATGATCCGCCAAGGTGCCGAAGGTGGAACCGGACCGCTAATGCTACGGTCGGATGATATTGAAATCCACCGGACTCGAAACAACCCAAAGGCCGCCACCGTCATCATCATGGACATGAGCGGCTCGATGCGCTACGACGGACAATATATCAACGTCAAACGAATGGCGTTTGCGATGGACGGTCTGATTCGCAGCGAGTATCCGGGCGACTTTTTGAGCTTCATTGAGATGTACACGTTTGGAAAGGTTCGACGGCAGGGAGAAATCATCGACTTGAT
>JAYJMJ010197544.1:0-16160 GCA_036873875.1 Laminaria ephemera
ATCAGAACAACGTGACATCGCCAGCAAGCTCACAGCACAGCACAGGGCAATCAGCTCTGCACAAGTAGCTCTTGGCAGTATCAAGTCGCTAGTTGCACCAAATCATGGGCCTCTTCTTCTGCCCCCTTCGCATTTCATTGTATTCTTCCTTGCGCGAGCGTAGCGGGCGGCGTCAGTCGCCCGCGGAGTGGAGCCCTTGTATACCTTACCCATCTACGTATCGCACTCCGTAACATAAACCTAGTGACTACTAAGGTGGATTTCGCGACTTCGAGCGCCCAAAGGAACTTTTTCTTACAAAAATGGGTTGCAGATTGCGTGTGTATGCACACTCTGACGCGAATCGACGAGGGAAGAAAATGCTGAATGAACGAAACCCTTCTCGCGATACAAGGGAAGAATCGTAGTTGG
Source organism: Laminaria ephemera (assembly GCA_036873875.1). Classification (NCBI taxonomy): domain Eukaryota; class Phaeophyceae; order Laminariales; family Laminariaceae; genus Laminaria; species Laminaria ephemera. Next base: position 412 of record JAYJMJ010197544.1, read on the forward strand.
GGGAGGTCGGGGGCTGCTACTTGACCCCAGATCTGTTAGCTACAAAGAGGGAGGGAGGGAGCTGGAGAAAAAGTGCGAAGATATTAGATGGGATGGGGGAAAAAAAAAGCAACAACCTGGGAAATAATCGAAGCTGCTTTGCTCAGAGATCCTTCGTTTCGTATGGTGAGGGTCAGGTTTCGAGTTCTTGTTAAGGTATTAGAGGGTATTAGCCCGTTTGACTACTGGTAAAAGGTTAACCGAGTGCCTACCCAACCTAAGCCTTGCAACACTCTCCCCACCTGACTACTGCCAGTTTGTCAGCGTCGAGGTTTTAACGCTCCCCAGCGATACCTTGGTGCTGCCATGAACAAGCACTGCTATTGCACTTATTCTGCGTTGTGGCCACGGCTACCCACCGCCACCACCACCACTGCCACCACCACAGCGAGACGTCGCGAAGAACCATATCATATTGTAGGGAGGCACGAGTGAGTCCAACGTGCGGCCCGTCTCCGAAATCCTAAAAACCACAGCTGCATAAAAAAGGATAATCTTAAACTGCCTTGATCCTGGATTTTCGATTTTACACCTACCTACTACGAGTACGTACGCAAGTATGAAGGAGCCAAACGCAAGGACCACAAGGAGGGCTGTAGGGCTAAGGAACTACGATCTGTGACCACGACGTGGGGCTCTAGAGCTCTAGAGCACTGCTCTATAGAACCTACAGCTCCAGGCTGAAGATTGAAGGTTGAGATTTGCCGCTGCTTCTAGATACAATACGTAGTGGTCCCTCTATAGCGCCGGTATGTGCCAGCCGGAAATACCGGCACTATAGCGGCAACCGGCGCTACATCGCACACTGCCGCTATTGGTTGTTCTCATCTGTGCCGATTTAACAGGCACTATAGCGGGAAACCGGCACTACTCAACCGGCACCACAGAGGGACCACTACTGTAGTACGTTGGATCACCGTCCCCAGTTGGTGCGAGTATTATACGACACGAGCTCGTTGTGTGGAGATCCAACGCCCAAGCTTGAAAACCGAGAGGGCCATAATACCGCCTTTTGCCATCAATAATGATTTTGCTCGAGACAAGCGATGCTGCTGATATCAGGCATGAGGCAAGGCCAACCCCCGTGGGTCGAATCTAAGGGCAAGCCTTGCGCCTTATGCACAAAATCTGTCTTGGAAGAGCCAGGGGGGCGATGGTGCAAGAGGATCTTGGGTTGTCTCGTGGGTGGGCCCAGGGGTGGTAATAATTGCGTTAAAATGCTGTAAAAGATCCAACCTGCCGGTATTATTGCGTTTGTTCGAGGCAGATATCCTACAGACGACAAACAAAAGTCTAGACAGCCTCGAGTTGGCACGGACAGCCCGACCGATCAGACCAAATGCAGGACTACATCGTCCTCTTCTAGCTGCGCGTCGTGGCTGTTCGAAGTGCCCGCGGCTTTGCTTACCGCCGCTTCTGTGCCCCAAACAGTCCCTCTCGCCGGCGCGACTATGATACGGGCACCAAAGCGAGAGGGATATTATACTGCAGATAGAGAAGCAGCGATACAAGTCACGATACTGTATGTGTACGATGTATGTTCGGCTTTTCGTATCCAGTACGTTTGACATGGCATGGCTAAATCTCCTTACTGTGTTTAGTGTTTGTTGTCACAGAGCTTGTATCTCTCTAGGGTGCAACATCGGCACGGACACTGGGTGTGCTGGATGTCGATCGATGGGTAGAAAGAACGGTTTAATTTGAAGAACACGCGCACACACACTCGCAGGGAGGGGCTAAAGGAATGATAAGACCGTAGCCTAGACGCACCTGTGATCTTCTCAACGGCTTATCGGCTCTCGATTCAGGGCGTTGATGACTTGGGCAGCAGTGCACCAGCAGCAGAAGCGCAGGATGTGCAGTTGCTCTACGGCGGTGAAGGTCGATCGGATCCAAGTTAGCTAGGGGGTACTGAATACGTACCCAAAGTGACAACAGGTGCAACAGGTGAGAGTCCAACAAAAGACAAAAAAAAAAAACTTTCCGTTTTACCGTGGGATGTTGGTCTCTTAAAAACCAAGTCACTTTGTTTGTCCCCGGTTTACAACACGCCTCCCCACCAATGCTAGGGGTTTCAGATTTCACAGAAATGTTTTATGAAATAATCGCATTATCAGGCATTTACCACAGCCACTGACGTGAAGTCAAAATTAGCTGCAGTTTTTTCAGCCGGTTACCAAGGGGCAGAGGGGACCATACTGCATCCATTTATTCTTGGATAACATACTGGAGGTAACAATTTCCCTGTGCGCATACGAGGCAGTCGGCCGGAGGTAACGTGCACTTTTTTTTGTTGTTTCACATTTACTTTCCATCTTCTGGACAAGCCGTGGTCACAGGTGTCGCCCCTTCCTCCCCGGTACGTGCCTCCATTTTTATCGCTCGGAGGGTTCAGCACTCCCACTGCTTGTCGATTTTCGTCGAAATTTGCTAACTCACGCTCTCGCGCTTCCGGCGACAGAAGACTCAGAAAAACTCCTGTGCGAATAACATACACCTGCCGAGATTCGAACCCAAGCGCAACCCCAGACCCAGAGTCAAACGTGCTAACGCAATGTGTTGGCTTGATTCCGATTTCCCCCGAATGTCGTTTTGGGAGGCATTCGCCGTTGATGTAATATATCAACAACGACGACAAATAGTGGTTTGGAATTGCGCCACACACGCCTCCGTCCGTACGAAACAAAAGGAGTCACATAACACTAAAAAAAAGTAAAACACGTACCGTATCATCCTCAAAAGTACATTTATCTGGTACCAGTACATTATAGGGCCAAAACGCTATTCCGACAAGATAAATATACAGACAGTTATGTACGAGACACATTAATACCGGTACAGTATGTATGTTCGTAGGCCGACAGTCCCAAAGGAAGTTGCCGTTACGTAAGGCAACCAATCACATTCCCGCCGTTTTTTTTGTGGTTTCGATAAACAATGACAGGCCTACCTGGCTCGACCACACCCCTGTTAGAACCCTCCCACTAAATGCGTTCGGACTACGTAGCATACTACAAAAATGGATCGCGCCGAGGCAACGCTATCTACGGGAGAGACCCGGTATTCCCCTCCCCCCCCCCTCTTACAATGTCTGCCTGGTCGGTGAGAACACGACGTGCTTCGTCCTGGCATTGTAGGGATGCGAGGGCCTACAGCCCTAAGGACTACGGTCATGCATGATGTGATTACCCCCCCCCCGTCACAGCAGCCGCACAGGTACGTGCGACTTTCATTTCAAGACAGAAATACTTGGCGGGCCCAAACGTGGTTCCCACTGTATCGATCCCGTTCATGTCTACTCCCGTCCTTTCTCCCCCGCTCCACCCCCCCTCGACCCGAACCCAACCCGACCCTACCCACTTCAATCTAACCTTAGCATAACCTTCTCCATCGCACGATGCCTACAAAAATACAAAAACAACCAAAACGTTTATACGTACAACCACATAAATATATACTTCGAAATATACAAACACCCAAAGTACACTCCGAAAGGAAATCGTGTACCTGGTATACACTAAACATTTTACGATTCGAGAGACCACATCGCACCCAATTGAATTTGGTGATCGACTGATTCAGGCTTACGCAGAAGTGCCAGAGCTCGCTAGCTTTCTGCACTTACCAGTACAGTCAGGGTCAGATCGAGTATTAGCGGCAATGAAGCGCGGCCATACGGCCATTGAATATAAATCGAAGATCAGAAAACTAATGCTGGCAAGACCGGGGATGTCATTGTCGTCAGATTTCATCATTGGCTTTCCCGGTGAAACCGACGCTGACTTCCAGCAAACCATGTCATTAATCACTGATCTTGGTTTTGATCATTCGTTTAGTTTTATCTATAGCGCGCGGCCCGGAACGCCCGCGGCATCGTTAGAAGATCCCGTGCCGTTAGACGAAAAAAAGCAGCGCCTCGCGACCTTACAACGCACCATTAATGCGCAGTCAGCGGCGATCAGTGAAAAAATGATCGGCACCACGCAGCGTATTCTGGTTGAGCGCACATCAACACGTAACGAAGCCGAAATGGCTGGGCGTACAGAAAATAACCGGGTAGTTAATTTTCCCGGTGATTCAACACTGGTCGGTAAGTTTGTTGATGTGAAAATCACCGAAGCGCGGCCTAATTCACTGCGCGGTGAGTTTGAACAAATTAATGATCCGGCGTTTAGTTAAGCCGGTTTATCCCTATCCTGTTTAGTATGATATTTAAATTACAGGCAATTGATTTATATGCGGGAAGTGCAATAACTTGGCGGCAATAGAGTTTCAGCTTCGGCCTGACGACAACAAACGTCTGGCTAATCTTTGTGGACAGTTTGACGAACATCTAAAGCAAATTGAAAGTCGCCTAGGCGTCGAGCTTCAAAACAGAGGCGGGGACTTCCGTGTCTCGGGTTCTGACAAAGTAGTGCGCAGTGCACGCAGTGTGGTGCAAAGCTTGTACGAAGCCACGCAGAGCGAAACGCTGACCCCTGAAAAAATACATCTGTTCCTGCAGGAAGCTGACCTGCACGACGAAGACAATCAAGCTGACGACTCAGGTGAGCCGGCTAGTGCTGATATCGCCACGCGTCGGGTTAAGATTCGTTGTCGTGGGAAAAATCAAATCCAGTATGTGCAAAATATTCGCAATTACGATTTAAGCTTTGGCGTTGGTCCAGCGGGTACTGGTAAAACTTACCTGGCCGTAGCGTGTGCGGTTGAAGCACTAGAGCGCGAGCAAGTACGACGGCTAGTACTGGTGCGTCCGGCGGTAGAAGCCGGTGAGCGGCTGGGTTTCCTGCCGGGTGATCTCACCCAGAAAGTCGACCCCTACCTGCGGCCTATTTACGATGCACTTTATGAGTTCCTAGGGTTTGAGCGTGTTGCCAAGCTGATTGAAAAAAACGTCATCGAAATCGCACCACTTGCCTACATGCGCGGTCGTACCTTAAACCACGCCTGTGTGATTATGGATGAGGCGCAAAATACCACCGTCGAGCAAATGAAAATGTTCCTTACCCGGATTGGTTTCGGCTCAAATGCCATTGTTACCGGTGATGTCACCCAAATTGATTTGCCCAAGCACGTGAATTCGGGCTTAAAGCACGTACGTGGTGTGCTTGATGGCGTTGACGGCATTGGCTTTTGTGATTTTCAGGCCCGTGATGTCGTCAGGCATCCGTTGGTGCAACGGATTGTTGGTGCCTACGAAAGAGCCGAAAAGCGCGAAGAAAAGCGTGACGAAAAGAAAAGTCGCGCAGAATCAAGTTGATCGACGCAGAGCCCCGAACCCTTCCATTCAGGCAAGAACTAAACGTTGAGCTACAATGGAGTTGTAGCGATAAAAGCAACTGTCCGGCTGAAGATGACATACGCAAGTGGGCCGCGGCAGCGTTGGTTCCGCTGCCAGAAAGCCCTTCTGCCGACCAGACTGCCGGTCAGCCAGGTTCAATGGGCGAAGTCAGTATTCGCATTGTCGATGGTGCTGAAATGCAAAGTGCCAATTTACAGTGGCGCGGGCAGGACAAAACCACCAACGTATTATCGTTTCCAGCAGATTTTCCTGTTGAAATCGGGTTGAAATACTATGGTGATATACTGATTTGTGCGCCGGTTGTGCACAGTGAAAGTCAGCAGCAAAGCAAAACAACTGATGCGCATTGGGCGCATATGGTGGTACACGGAATGTTGCACCTTCAAGGCTATGATCATATTGACGATCACGAAGCCGCAGAGATGGAGCAGTGCGAAGTAATGATACTTGCAGGTCTTGGATATCCAAATCCCTACCAAACAGAATCAGGATCAAATACAGCATTAATGAATAATATTGCAGAGGTAGAAAAAAACTGATGGCACAAGAGTCTGCCGAAAACGGTAAATCTTTTGTCGAACGTATCCGCGATGCCTTTAATGGTGATGATGAGCCGCGAGATGTAGATGAATTAAAAACTGTTTTACGTGAAGCCGCTGAACGTGACATCGTCAGCGACGACACCATGACCATGCTTGACGGTGTATTTGATGTTGCCGCCATGCGAGTGCGTGACATCATGATCCCGCGTGCGCAAATGGTGGTGGTAGAAATTGACGAAGACCTTGATGAGCTGCTGCCAACCATCATTGATTCAGGGCACTCACGGTTTCCTGTTATTGGCGACAGCCGCGACGAAGTGCTAGGTGTATTGCTGGCCAAAGATCTATTGCGTTTTTCGTTGGCCAAAGAAGCCTTCGATCTCAATTCGCTTATCCGTGCGCCGGTGTTTACCCCTGAAAGTAAAAAGTTAAACGTACTGCTTACAGAGTTCAGAGCCAACCATAACCATATGGCGATTGTCGTCGATGAATATGGCGGCGTTGCCGGGTTGGTCACCATTGAAGACGTACTCGAAGAGATTGTCGGTGAAATAGACGACGAACACGATACCGAAGAAGACGCTAACATTCGCCAGCATGATTCCTGCGCGTATACCATCAAGGCGCTGACACCGATCGAAGAGTTCAATGAAGAGCTAGGCGCCAAGTTGCCCGATGATGAATTCGATACCATTGGTGGTCTAGTGATGCACCAGATCGGCCACATGCCAACTTCTGGTGAGCAAACCCAGATCGATCGATTTAAAATAAAAGTGCTGTCTGCAGAATCAAGACGTATTCATCTGCTTGAAGTAACCACCGATGATGAAATCGTCGAATAAGCCCGGAACCTAGCCTTGATCCTATTTATTAATTGTTCTCCTCTGTGATTGGCGTTCAAGATGCGCAACACCCATCGGCGTTGCGCGGATCAGCTATCCCCACAACGGGCTTGAATAACCCGGTCGCCATGCTGTTGTCTATGTTGTGTGGAGCGGTGGCGGTGTTAGGTTTCGCCCCCTTTGATTTCTGGCCGCTGTTACTACCCTGTGTTGCCTGCCTGTTTGCACTGATCTATAGCGCTCGCAGCGCCCGGCAGAGCATGTTGATTGGCTACTGTTTTGGCTTAGGGTTGTTTGGGGCTGGTGTCTACTGGATTTACTTCAGCTTACATTTATTCGGTGCTGCCATCGCCCCGCTAGCGGCGATTGGCACATTGCTGGCGGTGATGATACTGGCGTTGTATCCGGCACTATTCGGTGCGTTGGCATTTCGGTGTCGGCACTTACAGGTCAGTTGGTTTCTATTGGCGGCCCCCGCGTTGTGGTTATTGGTAGAGTGGCTTCGAAGCTGGTTTTTAACCGGTTTCCCATGGTTAAGTATTGGTTATTCCACCATCAGCACGCCGTTAGCTGGCTTTGCACCGATTGGCGGTGTGTTTTTAAATTCATTGTTGCTGGCGTTATGCTGTGGTGCGCTGGCCTATCTGCTGGTTGCAAGAAAGCTATTGTCATTGGCGGTGGCCATTATAGTGATAGCGGTTATTGCGGGTGTGGGTCAGGGTCTGCGCAGTGTTAGCTGGACACAAGTCAGTGGCGATTCGGTCAACGTTGAGATGGTGCAGGGCAATATTGCACAAGAGCTTAAATTTATCCCCAACCTGCTTGAAAATTCCATAGCCACTTATTCTGATCTCAGTCGTACCGGCGCTGATCTGGTCATCTGGCCTGAAAGTGCCATACCGACTTTTTTCTCTGATGTGACTGCCTGGCAAGAAGACTTCGTCGAAGAGCTTAGCGCCACTGGCACCACCGTGTTAAGCGGTGGGTTCCACACCAATGACGATTTCTCAGAGTACTACAACGCGATAAAGGTTCTGGGCGGCACCGAAGATCAAATCTATACCAAGCGACACCTGGTGCCCTTTGGTGAATATATCCCGTTCCGGGGCTTGATCAAATTGTTAGAGCAGGTGATCACCATACCCATGTCTGATTTAAACCCGGGCAGTGGGCCGATAAAGCCAATCACCATAGACGGTGTGCACTACGGCATGTCGATCTGCTATGAAGACGCCTTTGGCAATGAGATGCTCGCGCAGTTGCCGATGGCTAACGTATTGGTCAATATTAGTAACGATGCCTGGTTCGGTGACTCAACAGCGCCGCACCAGCACCAGCAGATTGCCGCTATGCGCTCGCTTGAATTTCAGCGGCCGATGTTACGCGTAACCAACACCGGTATTTCGTCACTAATTTCACACCATGGTGAAATTGTGCAGCAAGGCCCGCAGTTTCAATCCGTTGCAATCAATGTCGATGTCACTCCCCGTTCCGGCAGCACACCCTTTGTATCTGTGGGAAACTGGTTGGTGGTAACACTTGCCGCTTTGATGCTGTTTATGCATCTGGGGCTGGTACGGCTTAATCGTCATAATCGTGGCGCTGAATAGCAGGGCGCCAATTAATTAGCCGTCATTGTTCTCAGTAATTTACTGCATAAAGTTTGTCTTTCGGTAAAATATTAACGGCGAAAACTACTTGCGATTCTTGAAAACGGACGCAGTTATAAGGAAGTAGCAAGCAGGCTGAACTAGCCGTTTTATGATGGGTCTGAATGAGAGCCACATCGCGGTGAACAGGCAGAGTAGTTGCAGCCTATGATCCGGCACGATCCAACACTTTCAGGAATACTTAATGAACTATCCGATCAAAGCGTCCTTGCCGCCTGCGATCCTCTTTGCCATTGTTGGTGTTGTGGTGCTTTACGCCGCGCAGTTGCTGGTGTTTCCAGGCGTTGACTCTGGTATGTACTACCGGATTGTGTGGGGCAATGTGATATCGCCTGTCATTGTCGGGATCTTCCTGACGGCTATGTTTTTGTTAGTCAATAAGCGTCGAAAACTTGGCGTTGAAAAAAAGATGTCGGCGTATTTTTTAAGCGATGTCGGTCCCAGGCTTTTTGATCATCAAACCCGCATTGAAGACGTCACTGATCGCTATCCTGCGGTGCGTGACAACCTGCTGGTGCATCGCTGGCGGCAGATGCAATTAGTCATGAATAGACTGACTAGCGCCGATGACCTTCAAGGCGTTCAAAATCACGCTGAAAACGAAACAGAGCACCTGCAAAATTCTTATTCATTGCCGCGCTACTTTGTCTGGGCATTACCGATTGTCGGGTTTATTGGCACCGTATGGGGGATTGGCTTAAGTATTTCTTTCTTCTCAGACACCATGAGCTCAAGCCAGGCCGGCGCCAGTGTATCGGCAATGCTTCAGCAAAACATTCCATTAGTCACAAAAGGGCTATCTACTGCATTTGATACCACGTTGTTGGCATTGGTGCTTAGCGTGCCGGTGACCGGCTTTTTAGTCATGACTGAACGTGATGAACGTGACTATCTACTAGGCCTTGATGAGCAATGGCGGCGCTTTCTGGCCATGCGACCAGACCCGACTGCCGAAATTGATTCAGTCGATGTTGACCACCCTGATCATTACAGCCATGCACAAGCGGTAGGGGAGACTCTTCGCGATCTTCGTGAAGATGCGTTTGATCATTACCAGCAACGCTTAAATCACAGAGACTAGCGTGCATCATTCTGTGCAAAGCGCTATTGATCCGGAGTGTCAAATCCTCATGAATAATGCAGGCTGTCAGTGTTAAGCGTCGGGTCTAGTCGTAAGCTCACGCTAGAACTATTTCCATTCATCAGTTTGTTTTTGTGTGTGATTGGCGTGCTGGCCTTTCTGCAAAACTTACTGGTGATGGGGGATATCGGTGCGTCAGAAGAAGATGCCAGTCAACCGCAGATTTTTCAGACCCCCTATCAGATAGATGCCTATCCGGATCGGCTGGTGTTGTTGCCGCCAGACTCACCACTAACGCAATTGACTGAAACGCTCACACTTGATGAGCGGGCCGGTATTGGTTCCATTATTTCTGGCCGTCAATTAATGCGTGCCGCCGAAGGGCTGGTGCTAGGTCTGGGGCCCGACTTCAATGAAAATTATTTGCAAATCGTTCTTAATGAAATTGCCACGATAAACCGGCTGTCTAAAGAGCGTGGCTCTGCCTACGAGGAATATATATTGTTCCAGATACACAGCGGTGGCAGTGATGCCTATCACTATATTTTACAGCTACTAGATCTGCCGCAATATAGCCACATTAGATCCGGGTTGGATATTGCCGACTTTGAAGCTGCAGAAACTCAACCTCAGGTGCCGCAATGAGTCTTGATTCGCTAACTGATCTGGTATCAAACGCTGTGGGTGTTCTGATACTGCTATTACTAATGACGGCACTGCAATCCAGTAACCCTCATTATGATCCGCCGCTACCTATTGAGCACCAAAGTGGTTTGCTGCCCGCGTTTTATTATGTGCACCGCGATCGTATTCAAACCATTGATGTTAACGCCGCCTGGACTAACGGATTACTAGCGGCTAGTGAATCCGGTGCAGATACAGAGTTTCGTGTGAATGCAGATTTTATAGGGCGGCAGGATGAGTTCTTAACCCTGACTCTTCAACCTGTCGATACAGAGCACTGGCCAAAATTTGAAGAGCTGGCAAATACCGAAAGTGTGCTGGGTAAGACCGTCGCCGGTATAGACAACAAAACACAGTTTGCTTTTGTCTTTGTTAAAGACGAAGGCGACGGTGATAGCTTTAAAGAATTTGCAAAGATCAGGCAATGGTTTTTAGATCGCGGTACAGCGGTAGGGTGGTTGCCGGTGACTGATGATAATCCGGCCTATCTATGTAGCTGGGGTAATGTTGCCGCCTGTCGGTATAGTCCGTCTTTCTATGGGCAGCAAAGCTAGTGAGCCAAAAGCCTCCGCACAACGCCGGTATTAGCCGCAGCCGAATTGAAGCCGTACGCTCGTGGTTTGAATCAGCCGATCAGCGTAATAATACGTCACAGCCAGATCCTGATGCTTATCGTGCAATCACCGCAGACGTCCGTGAACAGTCTTTGCAAAGACACGACAAAAAACTGCATGAGATCAATGATCTTCAAGTCAAGCTGCGCATCCGGGTCTTTACCGGTGTCGCGTTAGCGCTGGTGTTGTCATTGGTCGCGGCGTCGCTACTGTATAACCGCCTACCGAACTACAACGAAGAACCACCGCAAAGCCTTGCCACCTGGATCGAACAACAAAAAATGCTAAGGCAAGTGCAGCAGGTACAGCAGTGGCTGCAGGAAGGAAAGGCGCAAAGTGATTTGCCACCGCCAGAAAGTATTGAGCAAGTGCAAGCGTGGCTTGACCAAATAGAACTTAACCCCGACATACAGAAACTTGATCCCGATGAGGAAGCCGGTGAGCCGGGGTTTGTTCCTTTTCAATGCTCTGCGATGCCAATGAATTGCCTGGCATCAGATGTGCCCAGCGGCGCTGGTGAGCCGCGCATTGAATTAGGTTATCTGGTGCGCAACGCCAAAACCATGCTAGTCAATAATGGCGACTGTGACGAGGCCGTGCACCTGATGGGTGAGTACGAAAGCTTGTTTGGCTGGCGTAAGTCAGAAGCTGTCACTAAAGCGCAAACCGAGCTCTCAGTGGCGCGCTGCTTCATGGATAGCGAAGACACCGATAAAGCACAGGTCCACTACCAACGAACCTACTGCGCGTCTGTATCAGACCCCAATCCTGATCAAGCCATGAGTGCGCTATACGGATTAGCACGTATTGCCTGGCTAGCTAAAGATAGTGTCACGCTTAACAATCACGTGCAGTGCAGTGAGAGTCTGCTTGATTATCATCTGCAAGATGACCCCGACGTAGACGCGCTGTATAACTACATCACGTTGTCTTTGCTGCATTATGAATTCCTTGACGACACCAGAGAAGCTATTCGTCTGGAAGAAAAAGCACTAACCATAGCCCGCGAACTGGCAGTCAGTGTCGAGCCTGAAAACCGTGAAGAACACCTGGGCTTGATGCTTACCCTACAGATGAACCTAATGGAAGGTTATCTCACCATTGGTGAGCCAGAACCCATGCAACGCCTGTATGACGAACTAAAAAGCAATCCGCTATTAGAAGACGGTGATCGGCTTGTGGCGTTAGGCATGTTAGTGATGCAAGACCTGATCGATGGTGATACTCAGTCGGCCAGAGTAACCATGAATAACATCATGACGCGTTATCAAACACTTACCGAGTTCACCACGATCTGGTCGTGGAGCGCATTTGATCGTTGGCAGATAAAAACTAAAGCTGCTCGTACAAGCGAAGTCGATAGCTTGATCAGAGAGCTAAGGCTGGCGCTAGCTGCAGACAGGCCAGCTGATTCGCTGCAAAAACTGTCTAGAGTGCGTGCTGCATTGGGGGCAGGGTAGTTTATGGCTATTTTTGAAAGGTTACTGAAAAACCAACTGACGACCGCAGCACCTGCACCCGACGCTGCCACTGATCAGCACGAGACCGCTAAACCTTATCGACGCTGGGCCCCCGGTTTCAGAACACTTATTCGCCTGCGCTATTTGTCGATCAAAAAAAGCGTACTGGCAGATAATCGTCAAGCGCTCCGCTACGAAGTAACCGCCGACGAAATTCAGCACAGTGTGCTTGATAAGGTACTGCTTGCCCGTAAGGCCGGTGCATGGTGGTCTGGATTGCTGCGGCCCTATGTGTTTTACCCGTTGGCTTTAGCGCTGTTGGCGTTGGCAGTCTACTATGCATTTTTGCTTCAGCAAGCGGCTGTCGAGCGCGCGGTATTCAAAAATAATATCCCGCGGTATGCTGATACGGTCTATCAATTAAAATCGTTACAAGGGCAGACTGAAAAGTCAGAAACTCACGATGATCAAGTAGCAGTGCTTGAAGGGTTGATTAGTGAGTCACAGCAAAAAATTCTTGATCATTTCCAGTTGCAACCAACCATTGTAGAAGCGCTAACCCCGGTGCTTGAGGGTGTGGCAAATAACGACTTGCCACAACCTGAATTAATGAAACTTGTAAAGCATCTGAATGATCAGTTATTTACAAATGAAGTGCCTTATTATATCAGTCTAACAACAGAGATCGCAGACTGCGCACATTTGCCGATCGAAACTTTTCTGCCCCGGCTGTTTGGTGGTGGTGAACATACAGACGAAACCTGTTTGGTGCATGCGCTGTTATCTTTCCATGTAGACGAACACCGCTACTACGCTGATGGTGAAGTCGATCACTTGGCTTACTTTACCCGCAGACTTGATGACTTAGCGATATTCGAGCAAGGCGTTTTAGGCCGTGTACATATCGGCGACAACACCGCCCAGATAATGCTAAGTAATATTGAAGGTGCCAGCGCAAGCTCACTTAATGCCGTCAATCAAGGTGTGCTACAAACCAAACTGATGCCGCAAGGAATGCCTGATGTCTATGGGCTTGAATCGCTTGCCAGGCGGTTGCAAAGCCGTGTGCTCGAGCAATACGTTGAAGAGTTTGAACACTCATGGCGCTGGCGTCTGCAACGTGTGTTTAATCAACTGACGGGCAAGGAGTCAAGCATGCTGGTAGCGGCTGCAAAGAAGCTGCAGGACCGTACCGCTGATGTCACCGCCTTCCATGAAGTGCAGCACCTGGTTGATCAATACAATGATCTTCAAGAGCCGGATTGGTTTCAAAATACATTAGACGAGGTCGGCGATACCGTCCCGTCAAATGAAAAATTCCGTGAGCATGTCCTGTGGGAGCTATCAGCATTCTTTACCCACTTCGCCTACGGCGGTGAGCTTAACGGGATTTTACTAAATGAGTTCACAGCGATAACACTTGATCCCATGCTGCAGGATCAGCCGCATTATTATAGCATCCGGATTTTACTACCGGTGTTGCAGGCGATGCAGGAAGGGACGTTGACCAATGTTCCGCCAATGCCAGCGTCTACGCTTGGTGATGTGGCGCGGTCATATAAGTTGTTGGCCACGCACGCTGATGAGTTAGATTCTTTAGCGCGGGATGCTTATTCGATTTTGTTTGGGCGGGCATTGCCGGGGATAGAGGAGGTAAAGTAGGGTTGCCTGCCGGCGGCTGTTGTTTGGGTGTTGTCCTTGCCGGGGGCTTGCTAGTTAGATGTCGCCTTCAGCGGGACCTTCCGGGGGCTGCTGGTTAGATGTCGCCTTCAGCGGGACCTTCCGGGGGGCTGCTGTTTAGATGTGCCCTTCCGGCGGAGTCACTTTTCAAAGGCCGAAAACTAACGAAAAGTCCCTTTTGCGACCGACCAGCCCTACGGGTGCCTGCGGCATTTTGATCAGTACCGCTCCAGCGGGCCGCGCAGACACACATCCATGTGCTACTGCGCTAACGTTGCCATCCATGGCACCCGTATTTATCAACTAGGGCCCGCTTACACGGCACTGCTCAAAACTGATCAAACGCGGAAAAGCAAAGGACCTTGGGTCCTTTGTAAAAGATTAAAAGATTAAAGCCATACAGTATATAGCGACGGTGAGGTTCGATTGAGGTTCGTGGGGGCGGAGTGTCTGTAGAGCGAATGCGTGTATTTGATACTGTATCAAATGGTGACCAAATTGTTGTTTTTGGCTGATGTGCTTATAGTTGATCGCGCATTTCGAGTTGTTTCATGGGAGTCGTTTGACCAGAATATAGTGCTCCTTGGGCCGCTTTCTCTAGGGTTATAACGTTTTAAATCATGTCTAAATAACGGATGTGGTTATGTCGCTGCTGCTGGGTTTTTCTTCGCAATTCGTGTGAAATTGTAATGTCCTGCAATGTATTTCGGTAATTACGCTTGCGAGTGTAAGCACTTTATGGTGTCGCAACGATTTCCGGTAATTAGCGCAGCGTGATAATATAATTATGCTGGCGTGGTTTGGTAGAGTTGGCGTATTCATTGGGGTGCGGTCCCTTTTTTTGTTCAAATTTTGGTGTTTCGTTGTGTATTTCAGTGGCTTTTCTCGCAAGGGTGAACACCCTATAGGGGCTGCAATGAATTCAGTTAATTGGCGCAGCGTGATAGTGTACTGTTATGCGAGAAAAAGGAGCAGTGTTACGGGTATGAGGATTTGGCTGAATGAAACTTAAAAGAAAAACACAACTCTATCTTTGTTCACTACCTTTTATGTGTGTCATTTGGTACTTGTTTTATAGTTACGTTCCATGGCTTATCGCGCGAGAACCAATTGAAAATGTCTCACAGTATAATCTAAGCAACGTACCACCCCCAGAATGGGCAGTGCACTTTTCTATAGATCATGGCGCCGCCTTGTATTATGCAGAAAAATCACGTGTTGAACTCTATATTGCTTCTACCGCGTTTTTTGTTTCAGGTTTAGCGGTTTCTGTGTTTCTTGGCAAGGCTCATAGAAAGTAGTATGTTTCTATTCCAGCATAGATGCTCTGTGGAGTCTGTAGGTGTGGACAATCGGTATTCTTCAAGGCGCATAACAAAGCAGTGTAGGCCGACAATTTACGCGGTGTTTTTATTGTGGTGTCGCTGAGGCTCCACTGTACCACAATAAAAACCCCGCATAAATTGCGGCTAACTGCGGCGTTAGAATTCAAAAATAAAAGAATTAGTGAATCGGCTTCAGCAAGGGTCAGTGGGGACCGTAGTGTGGCAACTCCATTGTAGAGTGGCTTCAGCATAGTACGTAGCAAACT
Organism: Laminaria ephemera; assembly: GCA_036873875.1. Classification (NCBI taxonomy): domain Eukaryota; class Phaeophyceae; order Laminariales; family Laminariaceae; genus Laminaria; species Laminaria ephemera. Next base: position 15,917 of record JAYJMJ010197544.1, read on the forward strand.
ATTGGTTTTAACCGCTTCGTTCAAAAGTGGCTTCGTCATAGTGCCTGCTTAATTGACAGCAGTTGCGCTGCGATATTGTGCAGGGAAGGCGTAGTCATTCGTAGTCTGAAAGGCGCAGGGGTCAAAGTTTATGGTTTTGTTCATAGAGCATAAAACTAAAAATACAAAAAAACAGTTCGCTCCATGTGGCAGTCCCAACAGGTAATTGTCTACGTTGTATATTCGGAGTAGTATCGGTTGAACG
>JAYJMJ010197867.1:0-16158 GCA_036873875.1 Laminaria ephemera
CCTTTGGAAGCACCTTTTCGAACGCCAAAAACCACGCCGAGCTCACAGAACGTGGAAAAATCCGCACGTTTTGTGATGTTTGACGTTCCAGAAGGTGCTGAGAAGGTCGGCGTTTTGCCCACCTTCTACTATGTCGGCAGAAGGGGGGGGTCCCGTCCACCCGTGCGGGGGTCATTAAATATTTTATCGGGACGTTGTTTATTGTGTAGTGTCCATGTTATTTTCGAAGCTACATAATAATATTTCTCCATGTGATCGAATCGATGACTACATACCAAGAAAGGAGTCATTTATAATTCTGTTTGGATATCGCGCTCTCTGTCACTCTTTTGGCATGTCCTCTGATAGCCGCGTTGGCTTCGTTAGCATGAAAACAAGTCATGCGGTGTGCGACTCGCTGGTTTCTACGTGCTGTATCATACCGCAAGGCACAGTGGCGTTTACCATTGTTGGCTCATTGGTTATCGCCTACGTACCCTCTACCACTTCCCACTGGCGGCCAATATGACGAAAGCGTTCTCGAGAGTATTTAAATATTTTATCAGGACATTGTTAATTGTGTAGTGTCCATATTATTTTCGACGCTACATCTGTCTTCATGTGATCGGGTCGTTGGGTATAAACAAAGAAAGGAGTCCTCTCCAATTTTCTAGGATATATAGGATATTGACAGTTTCCTGGGTGGTGCACTGCTGTGTGCGTGCAATGCCGTCTTGATTCGAAACTCGTGCACAAAATACGCAACAGATGGCGGTGTTCGAATTTCTGTTTTCCGCGTACCGTGATACCCCGTGGTGTTTAGCACTCGCTCGTTTTTTATCTTGTCTACACACGTCCTTCCACTGCCTATACATCGGCGGCCACTAAGTATCATCATGGTCTTGGTCTCGCTTCTTTCAACGGGCGGCGTCAGCCGCAGAAGCCTTTTAATTATACGGTACAGCCTCGCCACGAGTGTGATACGACAATGGTTTTTAGAAAGATCGGTTAGTTGATGGGCTACGACTTTGAGCCAAATCCGCTCCGCTCTTTGTCGGCTTTTCGGACAGCTGTTGGCGAGCGGCGGCGAAACATCAACATTTTCGCAGAATATGGAAGAGTCGTCCACCCTAAACCTAACCCTAGCCCTAACCCTAACCCTTACGAAATAAAGGCCGAAAGACGTGCCGCGACGTGCCATGGGGCAAAATGGTTGGAAATGTCTAATAATGTGTATCACTGGCCCGAAGGCAACGGCGGCAAGGAGCCAAGCTGAACAGTAGTGAAGTCCAGCTTAGTCTGGAAAAAAAACAACTACCAGGTACTATCTGTGAAGCCGACGACATGCGCATTTGAAATACCAACGCGCTTGCCTACACGCTGGAACCATTATACTCTCCTGCCCACTTGTGCATTTTCGCCGCACCAACCGCCCTTAACACGTTTAGAACTCCACCCACCTGCGTTCTTGGTGACAAGTCGCTCCGGCACAAAGGTTCTACTTCGTATATAGCCAAACTCCCCGGCCCCGATCAACCTTGCCGACAGCCGGAGCTACTTCTTAGCAGTTTCGAAAATTTCTCCGGACAAATATATACAAAATGGCATTGCACATTCCTGAGATTTTCGGGGAACGTTGTATCCGCACCGGGGTACGCACATGAACCATATTCACCTGTTTCATATATAGGGATGTCCATACAACAAAATAGATAGTACCAGGGCACCAGTAGCCCCTGCAGGGCTAAGTGTTTTTCCAGGGGCTCCTACTCTATTTTTGGGTGCAAAATGGAAAGGGCCCACTGCGGTCTCAAATTACCAAACTGGAAAAGGGAACTCGGGGGCATTGTAGGAGTAGTGTATGTTCACAGCTTTTTTTGGAGTACCATTGGAAATGATTACAAATGATTACAAATGAATGTGGCAGACTCATGCTACGGTAGAGGTGCACCGTTTTTCTGAGGCTACTCACTTGAGGAGCTCTATACTTCTCCCAAAAAACAAACGATTTGGGGAAAAACTAAAACTGCTACCCGAATGACAATCCCTGACCTAGGTATACAACGAAAATCATCGCCCAAAAAGAAACGAAATTCCGACGATTTTGGGTTAAGCAGCCCCCGTCATATTCAGAAACCGTTTCCATAGCTGTCGGATTTTGTCCCCCTCCAAGAAGTTTAAAGTTTCCGTGCACAGCTTGATTAACAACACCGACGTCTTCGTATCACACTGTTGACCGTGGCGCTAACTAGTACTAAGGGGAGTCGCCGATCTATAATCCTTCATGAGGACATACACATCCCGTAACACGCGCGATCGTGGAGTATCACACACAGCTCGCAAATATGAGTTTCGGCGAAATACTCCGTCTCACAGCTGTAGTGTATTTTTTATTTGTTTTAAGTTTTCTACCTCTATCGTAGCACGCGTCAGCAAATCGTGGTTTTTATAGACTATAGTGCATGGTACAGGTTGTATAGGTGCATGGTATAAACGCGTACCCGGGTGCGCATGTTTGTTTCGCGCAGTATTTTGCACGCAGTCGTCTCAACGTTTCAAATGGCTCAACGGTGAACACACATAACAAAACAATTTGCGCCCTTGCTCCAGTTGTGGCCGGTCGCGATTTTTGTTCTCGAAGAACAACGTTTCTGCGCAGGGGGCTCTCGCCTAGCCAGCTAAGGAGAGGCGTACAGATGGAACCTCCGAGTGGGAAAGTAATGATCAGACATGTGCAATTATGTGCCAAGCCCTGACACGCCAAAAGAAATATGCTGCTTCGGAAACCGATAATTCCCACAGCAACGACGTAGGGTTGAAGTAAATGAATCAACCCAGTAGCTAGGGCCGATAATAGACGCATGCTACGGTAGAGATTCCCCCTTTTTTTTCTGAGGCTCCCCACTTGAGGAGCTCTATTCCCCACCCAAAAACTGATTTTGAGGAAATTAAAAGTGCTCCCCGATGAACAATCCCATGGCCTAGGTATACAACGAAACATATAGCAAAAAAACATAACGATATTCCGACGATGTTGGGTTAAGGAGCCCCGTCATTCAGAAACCGTTTCAGCCAAAAAAGTGCTCTATCGTAGCACGCGTCAATAGATGCGCAAGTATAACCGCCGCCGTTCGAGTATCCCATCTACAAAACACAGGTGTGAGAACGCCAGACTCATGCTACGGTAGAGGTGCACCATTATTTTTCTGGGGCTCCTCAAATGAGGAGCTCTATATATACCTCACCAAAAAAAAATGATTTTGAGTTAACTGAAAGAGCGACTCGATGAACAAACCCATGGCCCAGGTATACAAAAAAAAATCAGATTGCAAAACATGTATGACCTTCCGACGATTTTTGGGTTAAGGAGCGCCGTCATTCAGAAACATAAAAGCCAAAAACGGACTACCTCTATCGCAGCACGCGTCGCCAAAAACATGCATTTGCAGTGCGACAAGACGTTGCTATAGAGTTGGTGATTTCGACATACGTGTACGGGTGCTACAATAGGGGTAGCAATTTTGGGAGAAAATATTTTCTGAACGACGCGGGGCTTCTTAACGCCAAATCTTCGGGATGTCATTATCGTGCTGCGACGTGAATTATTTCTGTGCCTAGGCCATGGTATTGTTCACCGGGGTACACTGTCAATTTTCCCAGCATCAGCTTTTGGGTGAGGTACAGAGGTCCTCAAGTGAGCATCCTCAGAAACACAACGCTGCAATTCCACCGTAGCATTTGTCTGTGTAGCATCTCTCGTCAGGAGTATCGCACGCGACAAGAACACACTGACACGGCTATTGTTTTTTGTCCATAAACATGGGGTGGGTAGTCTAAACTCAAGTTAAAACAAAGACACAAAAAACTGTTTATTTTCTTAATTCTTCCTGTGACCACAGCCCTACGGTCTCTTTCTCATTCTGACACGTGCTACGATAGAGGTGCACCATTTTGTTTCTGAGGCTCCTCACTTCAGGAGCTCTGAACCTCACCCAAAAAGCTGATTTTGAGTAAACCGAAAGTGCAACCCCATGAACAAAACCCATGGCTTAGGTATACAAAAAATTCAGAAAAAATAAGAACGACATTCAGGCGATTTTGGGTTAAGGAACGCCGTCATTCAGAAACAAAAAATCCAGAAACTTCTACCTCTATCGTGGCACGCGTCTTCTGACCTGTGCGGGCGTGGTGTATCGTTTTATCTTTTCATGGTTGCACCCTCGTCCCTCTAGGGAAAAACATCACCGCATGATCTGGGTGTTCTGGACGTCTTTGATGCATAGAAATATCAAGTACATCACAATACGCAAAGGACAAATCATGGCACCTACAGGTTCTGACCGCCTGGCCTGTCCTCTGTCATCTATAACGTACAAGATTTGAGCTGCCGTTACTGCATCATGCTACGAGTAGGATAAAAAAACAGGATTCTTGTTCGAGGGCGCCCAGTCATATTTGAAACACTGGGTGCTTGCTATCGAAGGCGACCAGAAAAACCACATGACCCACATCCCCGCCCCCTCCCCCTCTCTCCCAGGAAGGTTGAAAAAACCAATTGGCATATCGTCTTACACGCTTACACAAACACCAATGCCGTACTGAATAAGTTCAGACATGCACAATGAAGTTCTATCTGCATTTTTCCGAGCAACCATTTCATCTGAGGTGGGGTATCCGGCCCTCCACCCGCGGACATATACTATGCGCGGTCGAGTTCCACCAAAATCGCGGGGCGTTCGTGGGGTAGGGGATATTCATCAACCACCCCCTACCCAGCGTTCTACATGATGTTGGTGTGGCTGACCCCCTGCCCCCCCCCGGAAGGCCAGAATCTGGAAAATGGAGTGTGGGTCTTGAATGTTAGTTTTCTGGGCGCCCTCGGGTTGCTTTACTGTGTTGCGCTATACTAATTGGTGTGCCGTGACCGACGCGACTCTCTCGGCCGCTGATCTTCCCCCCGAGACTAGGGATCGTCTTAGACCAAGGCTACAGTAGGGAGATCACACGTAGATCCTCGTATTTTCGTGGTTCAGAGCCACACGCGCGAGCGACTATACCTATGTGCGTTTTCATTTTGTGATATTCACCACCATGGAAGTGTTTGCTACCCAGCCCCAACAAATACCTGGTATGTTTTAGTCCGTTGTTGAGTGATGTACCGTGCCCCTCGCGCGAGTGGCCTACCCCAGGCAGAGAGAAAGGGCTACTCCGGCTACCATAACCTTGGCCCCTAGCCTTATCGTAGAACGCGTCCGTAGTTAGCATGTACGTTTTAGATTACCTGGAATATCTGGTTGTCGGTGAAGCGGTTGAAAGCTACACTGTCGGAAATAATAGATATGTTGATTGGGTTGGAAATGACGTGGTTGAACGGCGTTGCGATGAACGAGAAGACGGTGCCATATGGAGGTGATGAAAAAGCGCAAGTAGTCGTAGTAGCCGTAGAGCGTGAAGCGTCTGTGGTAGTCGCGGATGTAGAAATGGCCGATGCAGCATATGGAGCTTGGCTGTAGGGATCTGCCAGCGCTGATAACGTTGGGTCGGTGGCTGTTGAAGGGAGATCGAAGTTAAACTGCTCGATGTCAAGTGCCAATTGACAAGTCCCCGGCCACGTGTCCACCTGCTGTGTATGCACATCCCCGCTCAACGCGCTTATTGCATCATTAATCAACCATGATGGTCGCACTATCAACTGGGAATCGATATCAGAGGGTTGGAGTAGAACGCCAAAGGGCCAAGACCCCTTCTATCTACAGCAATCACTCAAGACAGCCAGGTGTGACCACAATCCCAGGAGTAGTGCTCCAAGCGCGAGGGCCCCGCGCTGCTATAACCCATAGCTATTCCACACTTCCTTCGGATGGCAATACCAATGAAATATCACAGTCTATAAACACCCCATATTCTACGCTATGTGCTATCATCGCAGCTGTTTGAGGTTGTTTGTATGGTACTGCACAAGCTACCGGTGACGGATACCTTCTCGTGGGGGGTGTACTCATTTCATGCACATCCGTAGTCGTATGGCCATAGACCCTCGTACTCCTACAACAACGGGACGGAGCGCGTTTGGCTTTCACAGACCAGGCAGACATCGCGGGCACCAAGCGCAAAGTCGTGGGGGGAAGGTTCGGGCCTAACGATTGTGGTGGGCTTAAAGCATGGAGGGCTCGCTACCCTGACACTTGTGAGAGCTTTTGGATATTGCCTGCGTTCGTGTAGCCTCTAAACCATACCCGGACGTACGGCAATGGGGTAAATGTGTGGTAACGGATAGCAGAGCATGACACAGATCATACGGCATCTAGATTAACGAGAGCAGTTCGCACCGTATCGTACTCCGATGGTAACGCCGAGGTAGTCCTGTGATGATAGGAATGAAGAGAGAGGCGAACATATTGTAATAAAGAGGTATATAAAAAGTGTGTGAGAGAGAGAGAACTGCGCAAACTTCACAACGACTGTTCGCCGCAGCAACAGCGTTGTATGAAAACCGTTTTAGATTGAGTCTTCTCGTAAGCTACACCATGTATCCTGCAAGGTGTGTCGTGCGTCCTGAACACGCGCTGTGCGACATTGCCGCTTCAAGCAAGGTAATTCGAGATCAAACGGCCTCAATCAAACGGACTACTGCAAGAGGCGCCAATGATGTCGTGGAACTGCGTCAGACGCATGCTCCGATACGGTAGCACCTTTTCGCCAAAACGGTTTCGCGGGGCTCTTCAACAGAGGACCTACATAACATTGTTCGAATACCATTTGATATGTATTATATTAACGGATACACGCCTTGGGCATGTCATCGTTATTAGGGATGCACCTTCAACTTGTCATTACATTCAATATGGAGCTTTTGGAGTGAGGAGCCCAAGACAATAATTGTGAACCCTTACCGTACGAATATGTCGAATAGTAGCACAAGCAGCGTCATTTGTCGAGTATGTACACAGGCCGCACCATGTACCCTTCACCAAGCTGGACCATGCAGCCACCAACAACCTTCACCGCATGGCCTTGTACCGGCTGAGTCGCGGAACGTCCTGCAAGCTGAGGCGCGTGACCTCCTCCAAGTGTCAAGCTGCGACGATTGGTCTCGTGTAACCTGTGTAACGGGGCACAGCATGCGATGCACTCATGACGTGACGAAAGCTACGTTCTCGTGCGTTTGCACCGGGAAGCCACGACAGCCGACGAGAAGAGCCCACGGCGACCTTTTCCATCTGTATAACCCCGCCACCACATCGTTTTCTCTATGGCGTGGCTAGGTGAAATCCGACCTGAGTTGAGGGGGAAATTCGCGGTTCTGCTTTGGAATCTCCCGCATTTACGGAACAATATTCCCCGTCCCCCAAAATAATACCATCTACCTTAACCAAAACTAATTGATTTGACGAACAATTGCGGTTACGTGAACACGTACGAAGTCGTTGGCACGCGAATATGCCTATTGCAGCGGCGGCATGCGCAGACCACCTGTTCGCCCGTCCAATGACACTTCTTAGGAATCTGCCAGTCTGCGAAAGTGATGGTGTGTCTGATGTTCTGTTGTGTTGCCTTCGTCGTCTGAACGAGGCTTTGGAGTCGCAGAACGCTCTACCTCTTCCCAAAGCAAAATCTCTTGTTACCATTCTTTCGTACCGTGGAACACTCCAGAGCGAAGATTAAGTGCGAAGAGGCGACCCCAACACGTGGAGGGTTATTATAATGAACCCTATTAATGTTTCTCGACCAGCGATGAACCCGCGCCAACGCTCCAGCCAGGGTGACTACAGTACAGTTACCGGTCGAATAAGCGGACAAGCCTGGGCCGGGGTCCTTTCTGAAACACAAAGGACAAAGGACGCCCACGTATACGCCCGTCGTACGATTCTGAACGCTTCGGAGCACACACCATCACATTCAACACCCGCACTTAACGTCTCAATGGTGCCACTACCTTTAGGTTTGTGCCTACGCACGGTCAATGTCCAGCTTCGCACGAGGTGGTCGCAGTTTCATGTTCGTAGGAAAAACCTCACAGCACTTGATTACGGGTTTGCTCCATCCTCACGAACACCAGCACTACGTAGACAGACAGTGGTGGGAGTTTCTCGCCAAGACCCTTCGCTTCGGCGTACCCGTCGCCGAGGGGACAGTTTCTCTCCGGTCAGGAAACGGGAAAAGCCATGCCTCGCCTCTCTCCCCCTCCCCTACCTCTCTCCCGTTTTATCGTCGCAGCTGGGGTTATTCAGAAGGTTCTTAGTTTCGCCAATGCCGCTCCTCCAGGGAAACATTCATTGTGATGGTTGTGCTCCATCTTGGCCGGCTGGTGCTGGTCGGAAAAGGCGGGCCTACCGACTCCACCGTCGGATGTGCGTCGGACGAAGCTTTCGCCAAACCGAGAGCAATCTAGATATCTCGTTCTTCCTGGGCTGCAGCTATCGCATGGAGACACGGCCCCCTCCCTTCCCCAATACAACACGCGTAGCGTTCGGCACGTGTATTAGCCTCGAGCTCCCGTTCTCTCTTCGCGAAAGACATCTGATGGTCAGGCACTTCGCTCTTATCGTCTGCGGCTCCCCCGATGTCATCGTAAACCGCGCGGCCTCCAAGCTGTCGTTCCCTACCGATCGACGATAGCTTTCGGGAAGAACCCCCTTCGGCTCCTCGACGCTTTCCTTGTAGCAATTCGAATGCGCGAGAGCCTCGAGCTATCGTTCCCGCTCGGCCCATGACATATTACATAAAGACGCCCCCATCTCCCCCTCGACATCGGCCCTGGTGCGGGCCGAACTCGCTCGATTCTCGTTATACCCTGCAAGCTGGTCAGCACCAAACCCGGGACGTTTGACGTCGAGGCCAGCCGGCGATACAGTAGATCGTGCGGCTTAGTTTGTGCGCGGCTCCATGATATTTCCCTTCGACCCACCAGTCGGTTGCTCTAGTATGTCATGGCTAGTATTATCGCTGTGGTCGTCCGTTCCAACGTCGGAGCCATCGATGTCCGGCGTTGCCGCACCGCTCGAACCTGCCGACGACACCACCTCGCTTTCCAGGTCGCATATACCATGCAGCGAGGTGGATTTTGTGAAGCCCTCTCCCGGCACAGTCAAGAAAGCCGAGTAGGTGGTGGAGGAGTTAGATGGTGTGTCAAAAAGTGATGCGAAACAATCTGGTGCTTGGGAACTTTGCTCCCTCAGAGAGCAATGTTTCCGAGTCTGGTGCGTCAGATTCTGGCGCAGTCGAGCGTACGAAAAAACCCGCTTCGGAGCCCGCAACCGGAGAATTGGCGAGGGAGGAAACATTGGGTGATCCAAGGCCTATAATGTGTCGAAGCTCACGGTCTGCCTCCGTGAAGCGCATGCCTACGCGGTTAGTTGCCCTGTCGTCTTTAACGAAGTCTCTGGTCGCACCAACCTCCTGCCTGCTTACCTCGCCCGATAACTTGGCCGCGGATCAGGTGGGTGTCGAAGGAGCAGAGTTATAGCGAACCGGAGGTGGCGCCGGAGCAAACGATTATTTGCCTGTTCCACGTTCGCCCCCTCTCCCCGAGCTTCTCGCCCCTCCCGGTGACAGTGCGCCGCCACATGAATTAGCTGGGCTGGATCTGAGGCCAATGTCTCCAGTAATGTTGGCCGACAGTGTGCTTGAATATGATGTCACCATGAGCTTGTCCCCAGAGCAGGGCATCGATGGTGAATAAGCCAGGTTGGAGTGGGCCGGGGCCGCTCTAGAATGGGGGGGTGTAAGGAGGAGAAACACTGTACAAAAAAAGAGCCAATGGCTTGGCGAAGTGTAGGTGGGAGTTTTGTTAACCAGATCCCGGCTTAGGGGGGGAAATATATTTAGTTGTGTACGGAGGTGGATAGTGTCACATGATCACAGGATTTACGATGCTGAAGATCCCTCAACGAGATGGCGCACAGTTACCCGAGCTGCGGTTTGCAACCATTCTTCAAGCTATGATACCCGTGCAGCCTCTGGGCACCACACGGAAAATGGTAGAAATATGAGTGAATGTCAAGAATATAATGCTATCAATATCCGTGTCCTTACTAGAGACTACCTGGTAGGCGGCGACGGGGACAGGTCCATTAGCAGCAACACCGCCGTGTCCAAGTCTACCGTTCTTACCTTGGTCAAGCACAAAAGCACGGGGCACCTCCAAACAGCTACTGAGATAATATTTGAAGAAGCAACCTAGGTACTGGGGGAACATCGACACTGTTGGTGCGGCTATGGTTTGGTTCTGGGGTTGGTTGTGGTTGTGGCTGTGTGTGTGATTGTGTTTGCCGATGTGGTTGTAGTTGTGGTTGTGGTTGTAGTTGTGGTTGAGGTTTGAATTTAATTGTTGTTGTGGTGGAGGCTGCAGTTGTGGTAAGTGTTTAGCATTGGGAGTGGTTGTTGCTGTGGTAGTGGTTGTGGTTGTGGTAGTGGTGGTGGTGTTGGTAGTGGTAGATTTAGTGGTAGTGGTAATGGTCGTCGCGGTTGTATACTGCAGTAGAAATCGAAGTGGTGGCCGTAGTGGTAGAAGCGAAAATAGTGGCAGCGATAGTCGTAGCGGGAGTGGTCGTGACTGTGGTTGTCTTTAAGGTTTTATCACGGCTGTGGATGTTATTGATAACACATGATGTTGGTTGATATTGTTCTTGTCCTATAGTGTGTTGTTGCCAAACCCTAGTCCATCGGCGCTAAATTAGGCAAGCCTATCTGAAGGGAAAGCAGGAAAAGTATTCCCACACTACACGTTGTAGCGCGCGACCTATCAACGCTCCCGTCGTCATCACTGGACGCTCTTTACGGGGGTGAATCAATGGCTGCGACGGTTTAGGTTGCCGTCGGATGAACCCCAAAGAGAGATAGAGAATGCCTGGCCTACCCAGATGTTGCTGTTAAGTACAGTATTCTTGTAGAGACGGCCCCATATTTGACGAGCGAGCAGACACTCAAGAATGGAGGATATACGTTGCACTGCATTGAGGGCATATCGACAGTGGGTAGGTGGGCGCAAACCAAAACCCAATTCACTTAGAACTCGATTTGGCGGAGGCCCTTACATTTCAAATCGGTTCAACAAAACGCGTTTCTCACCTGAATGTCTGCCTGGATGCTTTGTACCCGTTTTGTCTGGAGGTGACGACGGTTCCGGCAACGGGATGTCTAAGCATTCAGCGCAACAGCGCTGTCGATCCTCCTTTCGCCAGTGGCCTTCCCCCCTTCTGGAGCGCTGCCCTCGACGGCCGCGAAAGGCACAATGTGCCTACGGTTCCGGTCCACGCTGGAATTGCCATGTCCTATATCACCGATGCTGATCGGTGATTTGGACCCCACTGGAGAGGCCATCTCCGTAGCACTAGATATGTCTTGCAGGAAAGGCTGGGGCGGCGCAAGTGGAGCGGGTGCAACGTCGCCCGGCGAAATTCACAGAGTGGCGTTGCGAGCGTTGAGCTCGGGGACAAGGTGGAGTACGGCCTGAGATCAACGGACGAGCCGCCGCCGGGGCTGACGCTGGAGGAGCAGCGGCCGGGTTTGTTGTTGCTGCTGTTGTCTTCGATGGAGGGGGTATGGCCCACGTTATGGATGACATCGTGAGGCTGCGTAGCCTCTGATGTCGCCGCGGCTTGTTGCGACATCTGCTGAATTGTTGAAGAGGCGGCCGGGGTAACAAGGGGATTTATTTGTCTTCTATTCAATTGTCGAAGTAATAAGTACGTAGAATACACCGACATGTTAGTAACAGGCGGGGCTAGCGAAGGTGGTAGTTGCAGGACACAGAGCATGGAGTAGATATATTCACGCGGTTACCACATATCAACATGAACACATCTCGTAAAATACAAGAGGGGTAAAATGACGATCGTGGAAGGAGTTTTCCCGCTTGAAAGTAGGGCTATCACGCGAGTGCTAAGTGGTGTGGTCGGATCCCTCAAAACTAAGAGACCCGACGCCAAAGCAACAAACTCATGGTTGGGTTGACAAGTACGTGGCTGGCACTATGAACAGGACATCGTTTCATTCCAAACCACACCGGGAAAAAACTGCCCGCCATCCAGAAACCATGCACAAACGCAATTTTAGAGTACCACGGTGCAGAGGATCGCCACACTTTCTCAGGCTCCAAGCAAGAGGACCTCTCCATATATCCTCGAATAACCCAATTTGAGGTAATTATTCGTGCAACCCGATACCCACCTGCAGTCCATAGGCCAGGCATACATCAGACAAAATTAGCATTAAACAAATTGGATAGTATATGCATTAGGTTGCCACTGAGTTGGGGAATCACATTGGTCCGAACGGTCCGGCCACAAACGCCTCGCCCCCGCCCTCAACATGGCTTGGCTCTTCTGCAAATCTTCGAGAGAAAGCATGGTTTCTTTAACCGGGTGGACCAGAAGAGCTTAAGTCATCCAGAGGCTACTGTACTTGTAACGGCTACAATCGCTCTCACCTCAACTTCCGGCACAGACCTTAGACCGCAACAGCCGCCTCAGGCGTTAACCTCACCAGAAGATCTGTTGCCCGCTCCCGTGGCGTTGCCGACAGCCATGTGAGACCCCCAACCAGTACCACTCGCGCTGATCACGACCCGGTCGCCGCCGGTGGCGTTGATCCCCCTTGGAGCGTGACGCAAGCTTCGTCCGCACGCCGTATGGACAGCAACGCAGACGATCTGCACCGAAGTCCAAGCCAGGCCATTGCACCCAACCGAAGTCCATGCAGGAGGTACGCTTAGCCTAGTGTATATCTCGAGCTTGTGAGTAGCCGGCATGCCGCTGGGGGATAGGGTGTATTCTCTTATACGCCCACCGAGAGTGAGAGGGTGTTGCATTTTACTCAAACGACGGTACGACCCTAGAAGGGACGACGAGCTGATTCGTTTCGCGCCGAAATACGGCGAGCAGTGATTAGGGGCTGCCATTACGCAGATGTCTTCCTTGGCGCGGGTGAATACGCCGTCGGTCGAGGACGCCGCGCAGCAATTCAGCCACAGGTCGCAGCCATCTTCGAAATCGTTTTGAGTTGACCTTTCTTTGCGATAAGAATGACGATCACCAGGTCGGGTGGAGTGGGAGAGGAATGGTGTCTGCGACACACCATGCATTCGTACGGTTAGGTGTCCTATGCTGATAGAACGGGGTGAAATATCAGTACCTGGTAACCAGGTAACTTGGTGTCGTACGTGTTTTTATTTGTTGTAGAAGATTTTTTGGTTTACGTGCACGAGACGTTTCGAGCTTCGTTCCACATGACGATCCGCCGACCGGGCAACGATAGCGTAAGGTAGTACAGCTGTCGCTAGGAACTCTTGCAGCAGGATATTCGTAACGGTCATCAACGTGTGTGCGTTGGTAGAATGGACGGTAGCTAGCTGTTGTTGTTGTTGTTGCAAGGCAACAAATATTGTTTGACCTGATTTGAGGTAATACAATCGTGTCTGTTGCTGAACCAAAAACAAATGATGCAAACCATTATTTTCGTGTATTCGATTTTAACACCAACACTTATTTTTAGTAAGTAAGAGTTATTGTTTTAGATGCTGGTCATCATTATTTTCGAGTATTTTAAATTTTCGGAAATAAATCGATTTAACACTCTTAATTTGTATTATATTAACTCCATTTCAAACAAAATCTGGATCTTTAAACTAAAACCACCTTAGCCGAAAATTCTCAGCTTTCCGTTCCTTAACTCGATAATTTTTTTGTGATATACTGAAACCAAGTAAGTAACAGCTGATTTTTTGGATGCTGGTCATCTTCACTTTCGATTGATTTTGTTTTCCAGAAATAAATTGATTTAACGTACTTTGTCGTATATTAACTCTACTTTAAATAAAATCTGGATACTTAAATTTAAACCAGCTTGTGCAGAAAATTCTCAGCTTTCCGTTTGTTAACCCGACTTGTTTTGTCTCATACTAAACTCAAGTAAGTAATATTCACTTTTTTGGATGCGGGTCAACCTTATTTTCGATGTTTTTTTCGTAAGTTTATTCTAATTTCCCATTCGTGACCGTCTTTTTGTCCTAGACAAAAATCAAGTAATAATATGCAGCTATCTCGCTCAGTTTTGACCGCCTTTGATTCTGAGTCGAGTTTCTGAAATCCATTTTTTATTTCTCATCGATCCTTTTTTCCGGATTTTTTTATCTTGAAACTATTGTGTACTTTTATCTTGAAATTAGTGTGGAACTTTAAAATCTAAAACATTTTATCGAAACCGCCTTGAGCAAAACATTCTAAGCTTTCCGTTTCTTAAGTCAAGCTTTTGGACAATACTGGAATCGAGTAAAAAATAGTTTTTTTTTGGATCCTGGTCATTTTTAGTTTGAATTTTTTTTGTTTCGAAATAAATTAGATTATACCCTGGTATACCATTACTTTGTCGTATATTAACTCCACTTCGAACAAAATCCGCATCATTAAATTAAAACCACCTTGTGCAGAAATCTCTCCGCTTTCCGTTTCTCAACTCGAGTTTCTTTGTCCCATACTGAAATCAAGCAACTAAGATATATTTTAAAATATCACACCAGATTATTTTGAGTTGCTCTCACCAACACCCTGCCAACGCACTCTCACAAAAACATACCTCCAGTAAACTGATTTCGAGCGGTGGCGAGCCACCAACTTTCGGCCCTCCAGCACCCTGTCAACGCACTCCCACTAACACACATCACCTGTTAACTGATTTCGAGCGGTAGCGAGCCACCAACCTTCGGCCCTCCAGCATGCTGCCAACGCAGTCCCACTAACACACATGTCTCGTTAACTGATTTGGAGCGGTAGCGAGCCACCACGTTTCGGCCCTCCAGCACCCATTTTTCGCCGCCATAGCGTTGTGTTGTGCTGTGTGCTTCTGTGTGCTGCTGCTATGCTGTGTGGTCGGTGTGGGTATTGCTGTGGGTGTTCTGTGTGCTGCTGTGTGCTGCTGTGTGCTGTTATCATGTGTGTATTCTGTGCGGTGTGCTCTGTGCTATGTGCACCACACACACTTCCTAACTCGATCTCCCTCCATATATCCTTGAAACCTTTTTTCGGTTCTACGGCGAATAAATCGCTCTACTTTTCGTCTTTGTTTCGTCAATTCTTGGTTACCGGGGCTACTTCCTACACTGCCCCTCGTTCATAGCGGAACATATACAACCGAAGCCCCGTTTCTACCTTAAACGGCTATATCTCCGTAGCTTGGTGCTATTACTGTTGTCCTCCTTAGTGCCTGTGGTACTACGCCTTCGGTCCACCAGCACCTTGCCAACGCACTCAGTATGTGGTGCTGTCCAACATGTTGCTTTGCTGCTGTTGTGATGTGTGCTTCATGTGGCTGTGGGTGTTCTGTGTGGTGCTGTTGTGCTGTGTGTTTGGTGTGGTTGTGGATGTTGTGCTGGGTTCTCGTGCTGCTGTTCTATGTGTGTTCTGTGTGCGGTGGTTTCCTGTCGTGAGTGTGTTCTATGTGCGGTGTGTTCTTTGTGGGGTGTGCTCCAACCCTGTCGACCGTTCATCTTCATGTCTCTCATCGACTACAAGCAATATCTAGAGGACAGGTAGTATATGTAGGAAATACACCCTCGTCGGCTCGGCATCGTGCGTAGGTACTGCCAACTTGCGACTTGAGAGCGAGTTGCTCGCGAGTTGCTCGCAAGGGCAATCCAGCTGCTGCGTACTGCCGTGTGTAGTGCACGGCTGCTGTGTTGCTGCAAGCCGGGTTGCTGAGTTGCTGCAAGCCGGGCTGCTGAGTTGCTGCAAGCCGGGCTGCTGTGTCGCTGCAAGCCGTGCTGCTGAGGATTATTATTTGCTTAGAGCTGCTATCCGCTGGGCTGCTGGGTGTTATGTGTATAGCGCTGACGTGCTGGTACGGACTGTGTGTGTTGGGACCATGTGTGTGTGTGTATTCGAGGAGTGCCGTGTATGTGTGGTATGGGTTGTGCCTCTTTACGATATGTCATGGCGCTGTCTGTGTTGCTGTGCTGTTGTAGGCCCACCTGTATTGCATTGACCATGCCTATAGCGCACTGCTGCATGTTTGGTATTGGTTGTGTCTCGTTACGATATGTCATGGCGCTGTCTGTGTTGCTGTGCTGTTATTTTATTTTAATTTAATTTAATTTAATTTTATTTTATTTTCTCACTTTTTTACTTTCCAGCTTCTGGACAAGCCGTGGTCACAGGTGTCGTCCCTTCTCCCCCCCGGTACGTG
>JAYJMJ010198082.1:0-16152 GCA_036873875.1 Laminaria ephemera
TCCACCCATCTACATCCAGATCAACCAGTGTCTGTGCCGATGCCTCCTTCCTCATATACAAGCGGTAGTTGCGTATGTATCTGCTACTATTTTGTTTGCTGTATTTCATTAAGTTGGTGTGTGTGTGTTCTTCACATGAACTATTTCATGAAGTTGGTATTCACTGCTGTTGATGACCTCTGCCTTTGCTTGGCCGTGCAAGATTACCTTAGAATAGGGTTAGGTGCCACACGTATGTTATTATATGTGTAATATGCTATTTCACTCGCGACTTGTGCACTGGTAAAGTGCACTTGTCGTGCATTTATCCAGCCATCGCGTTAGCCCGTTGATTACGGCGCAGCCGCGCCAATATTATATTTCATAGAGAACAATGTTTTGGCATATTCCGCTCCTTTTTTATTTTAATTCTTGATTCGTGGTCGGCCTCTCTCAAATTTCCCAACCTCCCTTCGTAGAACTATAATGCAGGTAAATACCAGATACAAGCACACCTCAGCGGTATATAACATATAAACCGTGTGCGCATTATTACCCGTTTGCAGGCGATTTGCGACGCCCAGTACAGGATAATCGCGTTGACCATGAACTGCCCGGGAAGTCAAAACGACCGGACGGCCTTCAGGTTTTCCGGCTTCGGCAAGCTCCTCAAGGACATGCCGGAGGGATACTACATCCTGGGGGACGCCGCCTATCCCCCCTCGGACCAGGTCCTCGTCCCCTACCCCGGGACAAAGCTGTCGTCGAGCCAGGACGCCTACAACTTCTACCAATCTCAAGGAAGGATGGCCATCGAGCAGACGTTCGGCATCATGGTGAGTTTTCATCCCTCCGCTGTATACGAAGAGTAGATCTTTTTCGGCTTACTTCGAATAAGACACCAGATGTGACACGAAAACCCAGTACGAAACAAAAATAATATCTTAATCACGTTTTTAGCTGCAACCATGTCATACGAAGTACACACAGCATAGGCCTAATCTTCTAAGACGAGCGAAGCGAGGCGTAAGTCGGACTTAGAATCCGAAAAAAATTGGAGTAAGACGTGCGAGTCAAATTCGTCTTAAACCAATTTTTCACGTCTTAGCGCGTCTTAGATTCGTCTCAGCGCGTCTTAGATTCGTCTTGGCGCGTCTTAGATTCGTCTTGGCGCGTCTTAGATTCGTCTTAGCGCGTCTTAGATTCGTCTTGGCGCGTCTTAGACTCGACTTCAAGGGATATATAATATGTCGAAAAATAACAGTCTTGCGGTGGCATATCGAGGAGTAATAACTATAAATACCACCAGCGAATAAAACGAGTATTTTCTTCGTGACTACAGCAGCAGCATAATAATACAAGTCTTTGAGAGCGGTAGTACGCAAGTACTACTAAATGAATATGAGTACAAACACTGCTTGCTGCTGCTGTGCTGTACTGCTGCTGTGCCATGCCCAACACTACCCCCCGCCACGTCACTATCATCATTCATATGAGCATACTCGTACTTACATTACTTGTCACCATGCTGTAGAGGATACTGCGAAATATGATGGACGAGTGAAAACCTGGGCAAGATCCACATACCTGGTACTACGCAAACCCACCGCTAACTATTAATAATATGAGTGAGTATACTTACTTACTGCTTACAATGCAGAGCATACTGCAAAATATTATTTATTGACGAGTGAAAACCTGGACAAGAGAGCAAGAGTACATACGCGAGTACGAGTACATAAGCGGCATGTATGTGCCATTGTTTCTCGCCTCTCCCCCCCCGCCGGTACCGGCGCCTCATGATTTACAAGTAGTGCGGTACAAAAAAAAACAAAATAAGGCAAGTGACACGGGGTCTCGCCCCCCGGACCCTCGTGATTTATTGCAAGCACAGAAGACAACAATATGACAGACGGCAGGTGCCACGACGTCACGCCCCCCCTGGTATACCTGCTGCCGTGGCCTCACGACACACCTTCCACTGCAAAAACATTTCATTTGAGCCCGGCAACGTCGCGACAACTTTGGCACCCACCCCTCCGTTCCTCACCGAAGTTGTCCCGCGAACTATACGGTACTACTACTACTACTACTACTACTACTACTACTACTATACTAACTGTTGGATTGCGATTTTATATTTTCAAATTAAAAAAAAGAATGCCATCGCCGAAAGTCGGGGGAACCCGATTGGGTGTCCGCGGGAATAGAGAAAAACGCCAGGAGACCCCTAAAAAGAAGGTTCGAAAGAAGCAAGTCGGACTCATCGATTCAACTGCTGCTGTCGTCGTTGTGTTTCCACAGCTCGCTGTGGTCGTGGTGATCCTCGAAGACTCCCTAAGCGGCGCCTGGTATATTCTAAGACGAATCTAAGACGCTCTAAGACGAATCTAAGACGTGACAAGTCGCAATATAGCGAGTAAGACGGGCCCCCCTCTTGAAAACCGGATTAAGCCGATTGTGAAGACGCGTCTTAGAAGATTAGGCCTAGGGCCCCCAACCAAACTTTCAACCCTTTTCCCCATCCCCTCTCTCCCATCCGGGCATTGATTCAGTAACTCTCCACAAACCCCAGATCTACTGCGTACAATCTTCCACTTCTGCTTTGGTTTCTGTTTCTCTCGTTTTTTATTCTGTCTTCCTTCAGATGTTTTTTTTCTCCTCGGATTTGTACATGTTTTGCTTTCCTTGGTGGCATGCGGTGTGTCCGATTTCGGTTGCGAGTCTTGAAACGCGTGTACCAGTATGGGCCTTATTTTTTTACGGATGAACGACTTGCTTCAGCTATGATAGATACGTGTGCCACTTTTTGGTTTGTTTTATATTTTTCCTGGGGGGTATTCATAATATATACATTGCCCTTGTCTACTTGTACATCATTAGTGCCCTTCTATGAACCCACTTCGGCGCGGCTATCTATCAGTGGATGCACTTGACACGCTATCGTGGTCTAAGTACTTATAGCAGCACCTTCTGGTTAAGGCCCCGCAAAGAGCTGCTTACAGGGTGAGTAATAGGTTTCTGCGTTTTAACGTGATTGCGGATCGAGAGGGACAACCAACGCCAAACGACATAGCGCTGCCCAGACAGAGGTTACAGCGGCTGCATCTGGATCGATTTCCAGAATACTCGAGGCGGAGGCCACGGGTGAGGCCGGTAACGCAAGAGTTCTATACCGGTCTCCGCCAGAGGGCGGAGCAAACGTGCGTGATGATGAAATCGCGCGTTTGCGCTTGGAAAATCTTACGATGCAAATTCGCATGCAAGTACAGGCAGAGGAGAGAGAGGGGACAGAGGTAGCCCGGCAGGAGAGGCATCGGCTTGGAGAAGGAGGTTTGGGGACACAGCAATCACAGCAGCGTTCAATTCCAGACACTTTTGTATTTGGTTTTGCTAAGCCCGCCCCCACTCTGGACGATAAGACAGGGGGTTTCTATAATTTGATTAAGCAGATGACATCTCGGGGTGTCTCAGGAACGTGCGCGGGGGCATTTGTGAAAATGAATGGCCCTATTTTTTTCTGGACCCAAGCGCTACGAGTAGGGAGGAGCTAGAATACAATTCTGGGCGAGAGAAGGTAGAGGCGGCCCCAGAGCTATGAAGATATATCATCCGCAATCACCAACAACTCGCCCCTACTGCGCAAAGTGTACGAACTTGGCAGCCCTAGGCTTGCCATGGCCGAAATCCGCCAGAGGCACGTGCCAAACGATGACCTCGAAACGCAGGCATGTCTGCGCGAGTACATCAACGCTAAGATGATCGATGGGAAAACACCTGTTCTTTTTGCAGAGCATGTGCGTCCTTAGGGAAACGATGGAAAACGTAAGTATTCCCAAGTCAGACCAAGAGTCCAGCCTCCACCTATTGCCGTTCCTGTCGTCAGACTCCGCGTTCGACAAGCCGATGTTGCAGTACAAACCCGGCCTGACCCTTTCCCTGATCGAGGGCCGAGTGCGGAAAACACACCGGGAATTGGAAGAGTGTAAGGAGTTGGTTGACGGTTAAGCACATGTTTTCATCGCGACTTGAGGTGGAGGATCTGGCGGACGCGGGATGTTCCCTACCGTCGGTCACCACCAGGGTGGACGGGGTGGTCCAGGGAAATGTGTTGAACACGGCCAAGGCTGGGCATCCGGGCAATTGCAGCAGCAGCAGCAGTCGCAGCAGCAACAGCAAGGTCGGGGCTGGGCTGATGGACATATGGGCAACAACCGCGGCAAGAAGATATGGCCGAAGCAGCACGCGCGCGCCCACGGCGGCGGTGGCGGCGGCGGAAGCGGCAGCGTCAGCGGCGATGGCAGCGGCGTTAGCAACCAGTGGTGGTCACAGGTGCCGGACTTGCGTTTCGTGAGACCCTAGGGACACCCCCCGGGTTCCGACCTCATATACTACGCTGCCGGGTACCCCCACAACACACGTCGACCGCAATGCGCCAAACAGGCAATCCACGCACCAGACCCCTGCTCCCGTTGCGTCAGGTGCGACCAGGTTGGTCACTTTAACAGCCAGTGCGGTGCAATCGTCACATCCAAACAAGACCTAAAACCCACACCGCAGCATGTACTTAAACCGTAGTAACGTGGCGAAAAGTATTGCACAACTACTCGCAAACCCCCCTCCCATTCCCCCACCGGAGGCACAGCAGCAGCAGCAATGCCACGAGCAACAGCAGCAACTTGAGCAGCAACGGCTACCGCAGTACGAGGTACAGCAGTACCAACCGCAACAGCAACAGCAATCTCTCGAGCAGCAGCAGCAGTGTCTTGAGCAACAGCGGCAGCAGCAATATGAGGTACAGCAGTACCAGCAGCAGCGGGGGCAGCAGCAGCACGAGGTACGGTAGTACCAGCAGCAGGGGCAGCCGGTCTACGAGGCACAGCATTACCAGCAGCAACAGCGACAGCACTTTTAAAAACAGAAGCACCAACAGC
Organism: Laminaria ephemera; assembly: GCA_036873875.1. Taxonomy (NCBI): domain Eukaryota; class Phaeophyceae; order Laminariales; family Laminariaceae; genus Laminaria; species Laminaria ephemera. The sequence continues at coordinate 4,914 of JAYJMJ010198082.1, forward strand.
AACAGCAAGAACAGCAACAGCCGCGGCAGTAGCCGCTCACCGACGAGCCGTCACATCTCCTGACGCCACAGTCTTCGCTGATGGGCCATGCGTTATTGATGGGTGGTCAGAGCGGTTGTTCGGGTAGAGAGATCAATAGGTGGAGAGCGGATGATTGGGCGACAACTCATATGACCCAGAACATGCACGGCCAGTATATCGTTGCCCCCCTTCCCCCGAGAACGCCGCAGTGTACATTGCCGATGGTACCTCACTGGCAGTAGAGCACCTAGGGAGTCTGCACTTAATTTTGTATAGAACACAAGACGTGCCTGTGACCCTTGATAATGTCTCTTTTGTTTCCGCCATGACGGTAAACTTGCTGTCATTGCACTGTCCATGCGAAGCAGCCGATAGTACTCGATGCAAGAGTTTTTCACCTCATGGATGGCCGTTCAATTTTCCCCATGGACAGGGCAGGATCTCGACTAAATGCAACGCGTCTTTTTCTCCCTTGCCCCCGTGTCCGCGTCTCTTTGCGCGCGCCGGCGTTTACGGCCATGGTAACCCCCTCTCCTTTCCCCCCGTGCGCCGGTACTTGTGGTTGTGCCGTCTGTGAGGGCGCTGATGGTATTACCCATGCCACCGTCTCCGGGGGTGACAGTAGCTGTAGGCCCTCCAGTAAGAGCAGAAATAACACCTTCCCCCCTCCCATCCGTGCGCCGATGCATGTGGTGATGCCGTCGGTGAGGACACCGACGGTACTACCCATGCCACCGTCGGCGAGGGATACGGTATCTGCAAGCCCTCCAGTAAAAGCAGAGCTAATCCCGTCTAATTCCCCCCGTGCGCCAGTGCCTGTGGTGATGCCATCGGTGGGGAGGCCGATGGTGCTACCCATGCCACCGTCGCCTGGGTTGACGGTACCTGTTGGCCCTCCAGTAAGATCGGCGCTACCCCCTCCCCCTTCCCCCCTGTACGCCGGTGCCTGAGGTGATGCCGTCGGTGAGGACGCCGGCGGTACTACCCATGCCACCGTCGCCGGGGGTGACGGTAGCTGTAGGCCCTCCTGTAAGAGGAGAGCTCACCCTCCCCCTCCCCTCTTTGCGCCAGTACCGGCGGTGATGCCGCCGGTGAGGACGCTGGCGGTATTGTCCGTTCCACCGTCGCCTGGGGTGATGGTAGCGATAGCCCGATCCGTAGCGGTAGAGTATACCCCCCATTCCCCCCCCCGTGCGCCGGTGCCTGTGGTGGTGCCGCCGGTGAAGACGCGGACGATACTGCTTATACCGCCGTTGCCGGGGGTGAGGGTAGTGATAGATCCTGCAGCAGCGGTAGAAGTTTCCCCCCATTTTTTATCCACATCGGGACCGTCGGGGACTAACCCCCCGGTAGAGCCCAACCCCCCCCCTCTTCCCGCGTGCCGCCCGGCGATTGCTGCTGCCATGCTCGTCCCCGGGTCCGAGATAAGGAGGTGGACATCAACGTCTTCCACGTGTGAACGCCCACGCCCACAAGAGTCTTATACGCGAGACGGCCAGGCAGCAGCACGTCAACCTGACGGGGACCCTACTCACTCCCTACTCAGTTGCAGCGGGTGCGTGAAGGGGAACGGTAGGCGTTCGTCGGTGCCAGGAAAGTCGCGTCTGATGGGGAGCTCTGTACGTGATCTTGTGCAAGGACGCCGCGACGCGCATGGGATGGCTCTACCCCCTCAGGTGCAAGAGCGCGGTCGACGTGGCCACGGCAACGAATAAATTCCTGACCGACATCGGTGGCAACGTCAAAAGCTTCCTAACGGAGAACGGCGCCAAGTTCGTGAACGAGATATTCGCGAGGATTTGCAGCGACAAGACTATCCGTCATGAGCACACGGGCGTCGACGGGCCGAAGTACAACGGCGTGGTCGAGCGCGGGCTGTGCCTGATCCAAGAAGGTGGCATGGCCGCTTCCCTTGAGCCCCCCCGGTTGTTCCCCGGACAGCTCCCGGAGTTTGACAATTTTTGGGTGGAAGCTGCCATCTACATGAACGACTGCCTGACCACCCCGGCGACCACGGCAAACGCTGCCTACAAGTCACTGTGCAAAGCATCTTTTGGGAGGCCGCCGCCGGCCAACACCCTCGCTTTCATGCAGCCCGAATTTCGCTGCGTCCACCCAATGCACAAATCGGAGCCCAAGCCCGAGCGGTAGTTCTATCTCAACCGAGCGCGGAACCACCCACGGCGCTGCGCCAAGGTCCTCACGTCGCCCGGCCTGACGAGCGACACGCGGGACGTCACATGAGAGGTGGAGCGCGTGCCGATTATCGCGGCTGCACCAGGAGAGGAGACGGCCGGCGTACCGGAGGTATGGGGCGCCGATTTGCACGTCCGATACGTATCGCCGGTCCACCAGGTGCCACCGGTACTGCCGGTACCGCCGGTATCGCCGGTTCTGCCGGTACCGCTGGTACTGCTGGTACTGCCGGTTACGCCGGTGATAACGCTGGTTATGGCGTCGATACAACCGATAGTGCCGCAGCCGGGGGTGATGCCGCCGTCGGCCCCACCGGGGGAAAATCCACACGTGGACGGGGGTCCCCTGGACAACGAGTTCCTACAACCGGGGCGGACACGTGCGAGAACGATAGGGTACCGCCAGGCGACGACTTCGCCGGGACCAGCTGACCATGCCCTGTTCAACCAGCGCCCGCCCAACACCCCCCACCCCCCTGCCAACCTGCCGTGCGAGTGAGAGTTCAGAGCCCTCCACGTATCAAGAGGCTTTGGATTCGCCGTACAGTGCAAACTGGCTGTATGCTATGGATCAGGAGTACTCTGGGCTCCAATGGGCGGGAACTTTCAGAATCGCGTAGCAGCTAAACGGCGGGAACATGGTGTTGGCCGAGTGGGTCTTCACGTACAAGTCAGAGGAGACCGGTCAGGTAGTGAAGGCGAAACCGCGGCTAGTAGCTCGGGAATTTAGCCAACGCACGGGAGTTGACTGCAATGAGACTTTTGGCTCAACCCCCGGCGCGCCTTGCATTCTTTTGATGGCGGTTACTGCATGCGAGTTGCAGTTAGACCTATGCCATTTTGACGTACAACAGGCGTTTGTCCAAGCCGAGCTGAAAAAGAGGTTTTGATGCGTATGCCTAAAATCTGTGGCGCTATATCTGTCAGAGTAGTACGCCTTAACGGCAGTCTGTACAGCTTGAAGCAAGCGTCTAGGCCTTGCCGTGGTAATCTAGTCACCCGTCTTAAGAGTCTTGGTTTTGAACAGAGCCTTGCGGATCCCTGTGGATTCTGATTGATCGAGGCAGGGTCTGTTTCCGGAATTGCAGCGGTACACGTGGATGACATATTTACAGTACGCCGTAAAGAGAGATGTGACCGATTTTGCGAGGACTTGAACAATTCAATCCCCATCAAAACCCTTGGCGAGCTACGATGGTATACTGGTTGCTACTATCCTGGAGACAAGGTCGCGAGTCTAATGACGATTTCACAGAAGTATTTCACAGATAAGACTGTCGAGCAATTTGGCCTGACCGCAGGTAGGAACACCCCACTTTCAATTGCTGTTTTTCTTGAGGAGTTGGCCAAAGATGTGCCCGACGGGGTGTAGCCATTCCGCGAACTGGTAGGGAGTTTGATGTGTCGTACTAACCGGACGAGACCGGACACCTCGAATGCCGTGAGGGTGGTAGAGCAGGATACGAATGCCGCTAAGCACAAGCATTTGAAGGCTGCGAGAGATCATGGAGTACCTGAATTCCACGACCAGCTACGGCGCTACGTACGAGACGGGCAGTGATCTGGAGCCACTGCCAAGTGGGGACTTTGCTCCTCATGAAAGTAGTACATTATCGTACGAGTATATAAGTTAACGAATCAGGACGAAGTGGGCTGACGGCTAGGGTCATGATGTGGCGAACGATACATGCACAGGCTACCTACCTGGCAAGGTAAACATGAATAGGCTACGAATATGCATGTTGAAATGATAACTATGGCTACACCATGCATCGGATATAATATATACTAACCTCAGCAATAACGATGATCCGCCGTAGTTCGGAGGTGCGCTAGTATATGGCTCAGGGAAGCCCAGCAAGGAAATGGGTAGTTACTGCTTATTCCCCAGGTCGATAGACGATGACCAAGGAAGTTAGTACGAGGTGGGTGGCAAGATTGTGCGCAAACACGTCCCACAAACAACCAAGGGAGGGGCCACATCAGACGCGTCCCGGGCTATTATGAAACGCCTCTTCCTCTGCAACCGTAAGGCTTGTAAATTTCACTCATAATTCGTAACATCCCCCCTAGCGTAATGCGAATGACGGAGCAATATGCTACAGAAATCCTGTAACCATAACAAGGGTTAAGGAGCCACAAACCTCGGTACAGAAATAATAGCATCGAGGATAAGATACACAAACCGAATTCACAGGGGCTACAAGAGGAATATTCTCGATAAAACCCTCTCCGCTGCCTTTTTACTGTGAGCTTGACTGCTTGAACACTATTCAATGGCTAGATGTCCGTACGTGCGCGAAATTAGCGTTCATTAATAGAACACGTAACTCCAAGGGACTGACCCGTCTGCTCCTCTTTAAATCTGCCCACGTACAAGTTAATCCTCTACCAAGATGCAACGCCGGTAGCTCAAAAACTCCAAACTACCAAAGCACGACCGACAAATATGCGCTAAACGTTTGACAAAAGCGCAACTCAGATGCCAGGTATCTACTGTAAGCACAAGAACCAAGCGGTTGACGCAAAAATATGCAAACTACAACATGTTCGAGGGTCGAGGAGCTACAACGCCGTGTATGTAGCCAATTCCAACAAACCACTCACACGAGCCGCCAAATTCGAGCCATAACCAAATAGTCAACACGACACCGTCATTGCTGAATCTTTTTCTGACATCGTCATTGCTGAAGAGACATGTCATCGACCTCCCTGCGTCTTCACAAGGGAGTGACAACCCAAGAAATAGTGCGCACCTCTGTCGACCTTAAATCAACCCAGATGCCCGGAGGAAACACCTTCCAACAAGCAAAAAAACGACCAAATTCCATTCATTATCACAAAATAAACTAATGCAATCGCCGAAAACGTTGTAACAGTTGCGCCCCCAAACCAAAATCTGAGGCGAAAAAGGCAAGAATAAAACAAAATAGCCATCGCAAGAAGCGGAATCGTCTTCAACGATCTCGTCTTCGTTGGTGTGGCGGGCTGGCGACGGGTGAACCTCCCCTCCGTGAAGCACCTCTCTAACGTCGTCGTTTCTTGCAACACGCGGGGTGCGGTTGGTCTGCCAGCAGTGGTCTCTGTAGTCACACATTTGACCCTGCAGTCTGCGGCAAGTGGCGTATAAGGCCTGACGGAGACGGGGCATGCATGCCATGATAGAGGTGTCCCTATTATTTTCTTAGGCTCCTCACTTGAAGAGCTCTATTCCCGAATTCAGTTCTTGGGTTGGACACGACGTTAACGAATCAGGACAAACTGGGCTGAGTGTTAGGGTCATGATGGGGTGAACGATGCATGCATAGGCTACCTGCCTGGCAGGGTGATCATGCATAGACCCCGCGTATGCATGTTGACATGTTGACTATGCCCACACCATGTACCGGATAGAACAAAGGCCAACCTCAGCAAGATCTAGGATCCGCCGTAGTTCGGAGGTGCGCTCGTATGTGGCTCAGAGACGCCCAGCAAGGAAATGTAAAAACCGCAACTGATTGCTTATTCCCCAGGCCGATGGACAACGACCAAGGAACTTGGCAGGAGGTGGGTTTGAAGTTTGTGCGCAAATAAGTCCCACAAACAACCAAGGGAGGGGCCGCATCAGACGCGTCCTCTGGTATTACGAAACGCGTCTGCCTCTAGAACCCTAACGCTTGTAACCGTCCCTCATATTTTGTAATATATACTTCTTTCTCACAGTGCAGCAGCAAAAGGAGTTACTCAGCCACTCCTCTTGTGTTGCGGCAGCCGAAGCAGCATCGGCTGTGTGTACCTGCTCAACCACTACAGCACAGGCAGTAACGTCGACCGCCCGTCGTTGACATCCGTTTATTACAAACGTGCGTGCGGCAGCTGTAGCAACTGCCCAAGGCAGAAGCAGCAGCACTGCTCGCTAGTCGTTTTACTATTCCCACAGCTATCAGTACACGTGTCCAGAATGACCAAACACCTACACAAAATATGCATGTTGTCCGATTCCGTGCAGTTGGTGCGTGCGTCAGTCCCAAACCAATCAACCCAATTCCAAAAAATATCTTTCCGCATAAGTTATTCTGCAAAACAAAAAATCATATTTTGAAACTCTAGTAATAAAAGCGGGCATACACGCCGACTGCTTTGCGGTTTGGCATACTTCTGCACCGACGCCGGCCACACGAGCCTTCGACCAGGCCACCAGGCCGGCCCTCTCGGATTGTGACTGAGGCAGGAGGGCACGGCGGCAGAAGATGGAAACGAAAAATAACGTGAAATGTCTACAACCAATGGCTCGAAGCGCAGAAGGCGCTCGGATTTCCAGTCCAGCGACGACACGCATCTGGGTATCATAGATAAGCGTACCGAAGCTACAAGGCGTTCATTCGAAGTGGGTTTACGCTGGAGTCGTTTCTAGTACAAATACGGTTTGCTTACTTGGTTTTGGGATATTACGCTAATTGGAGGTATATGCTGCAATTGGGGGAATAGCCCAACGCCATCCAAACAAAGCCGTATGTATATACGAAATGGTTGAAAAGTATAGTCCGCTATATGGTCATATTTTGTGTATGAGGGAGATGCAAGAATAAGTGTTAAAACCCTGCGTAGCAACCACCAGGCGGTATTTTGTGTGGGGCAAGGGTGGGGTAGTGCGTGGCATGTGGATGATGACGTACAGGCCGTTATTTACAGGAGAGTTCGGTACCGGAGGGGAGGCAGCAGTGCCGGTAACTCTGATGTTTTATGAACAAAGGTTGTATAGTTGCTGGGTAGCCGGTATTTTGAAGTAGCCAGGACAGGAGTTTGGGCGAGACACGATGTCTAAATAGTCTTATAGGATCTGTTCACGGTTGAACCCGATGGCAATATGTAAAGAGAAACGTTCGTCATTTTGAGAAGTGTGGGAAAAACTTTTGCTGCCTTATTTGGAAGTGAAGGTTATGGTCGTGAATCACAGACCTGGATATAGCGCATAAAATAGATGCGCCTTCACCTATGTTGTCCAATAATTATCCAGGAAGGTTCGGATCCAAGTGCAAGGTTTGAAAAGTTATTTGGGTAGAGGCAATGTTTGGCGAGCGGTATAGGAGGGCGCTAAACTAGAAACGACTATCCGGAGGCCAATCAACCCAACACAAACGTACACGAAGCATGATTCACATGTAGCCATTAGCAGTGCATCTAGAGGCCCACACTCGGCCCACACCAATGGAGAATACGCTGGAAGCTCCCACGTACTGTCATATTTAACAAACAGCAGTTCACCCCACACTTTTCTCTACCGAAAAGGCCAGAAGCCGGAAGCTCCTACGTACTGTCGCATGTAGCCAATAACAATTCATCCGGAGGTCCGGGCCAATCATTAGTACCCTCGTTTGAGAACTAGCCGTGATCGTTGGACTGGCTTAAAAAAAACTGTCTACTAGTCACGATCATCCGAAGGCCCCGGCGAATTAAACCAACCCAAAGATGCTTAGTGCAGGATTCAGAGGTAGCCCATAACAGCAATACAGGAGGCACAAGAGCGGCCCGTCGAATCAACCCAATCCAAAGATGCATAGGGCAAGATTCAGGTGTGGCTAATATTCATACAGGAGGCCCCGGCCAAAATTACCTAACCCAAAGATGCTTAGGGCAGGATTCAGATGTAGCCAATAACAACCCGCCCGAAGGCCCACTCAATCTGGCACAACCAAACGCGCCATAATCTGAAAGCTCCAACGTACTGTCACATCAGTAATTTGCAAGTCATCCGGAGGCCCCAGCCTATCAGATGTAGACCCGTTTGCGAACTGACTGTGAGCGTTGAACTATTTTCGAAGAGCTGTCTTGTAGTCACGAGAATGAGCTGGCAAGTAACAACGGCCTGAGATATCCAGATGTAGCCAATACTATGGATTTAGGTGTGGCCAACAGCAATACATCCGGAACCCCATACTTGTCACAACCCAACGAGCCAGAAGCTGGAACCTTCTACGTACTGTCACGTGCAGCCAATAACGTTTCATCCCGAGGGCACGGGCAGTCAAATGTGGCCCCGTTTGTGAACTAGCCGTTAGTGTTGGGCTGTTTTGGAAGAACTGTCTAGTCTAGTAGACTACTAGTCACGATCATCCGGAGGGCCCGGCCAATCGACCCATCCCAACAACCATTCCAACTGTTTAGACGCTGGAAGCTCCTACGTACTACTGTCGAATTTAGCCAATATTAGTTATTCATCCAGAGGCCCCGACCTATCAGATGTAGCTCCGTTGGTAAACTAGCCGTGGACATTGGGCTGTTTTCGAAGAGCTGTTTAGTAGTCACGAAGAGCTGGAAAGTAACAACGACCTGAGATGCTGTACTCTTGTTTACTCCTAGCAGGAATATGTTTGGTCTAAAAGAGCAATCTCTCAAATATCGGTGTCAGAGAGGCTGACACACGGTACACGACCAATGTGTTTGTCCTACGACATTTATAATATATTTACTCGTTCTTGCCTTCTCAACGCAGGACGAATCACTCCCATCCCACCCCGAATGCAGGTAGCCAGCACGCAAATGACCTGCTCTCATGGCCTGAGCCAAGCCTCACCTTGGAATATATTCGACTGACCGATTATCCTATTCTCTCTCCCTCCCGTCTCTTCATTTTTCGGACCGCTATACCTTGTCCTCTTAAACGTATGTGCGAACCATAGTTTCGTAATGTGAGACCCCTCCTGCTGTATTCCTTCTTGTTCCTGTACAGATTTAGTTTGAATCTCTCTCTACTAATAGAATAAAGAAAAAGCACGGACACTGGGTGTGCTGGATGTCGACGGCTAAACGGGCATTTTAGTATCTACCGTAGTAAACTATAGCCAACTGTTTTCCAAATTCCTCAGACGAATCTCTCTCAGCGCCCACAAGCGGGTCCTCTAGTAGTTTTGTTGAAGCTCAAGAATAGGCCTATCTCGCCCAACACATGTCATTACATTACGTTCCACTAACTTCCGAGTTCCAGGCGAATGAGGTTATTTTTGGTTGCCCAAGCGACACTTTTACCGAGCCTTACGTTGATTTCCTTCAGAAATGCAAGATAAGCATACCAGCAGCACTTCAGGCACGCTCGTTCGGAAATGGGCGTCTTGGTATTGTTCAAAGAATGCCCGCAAAGGCAATCGCCTTATGTAGGGCCCTTTTTTGAGCAGGGATGGCGCCACTCGGCAAGTGGTGTAGTGATATAGACGAAAGCAACCTGCTCGTGATACGGGCAGACCTCTGGCGGTGTGGGCTGGCAGCTGGGGTTGCAGCAGGGCAGCGCCGGACTCTCTAGAAGGGTGAATTTCTTATTCCGTGATGGTGAGATATCCAGATTAGAGGATACATAATATTCAAAGCCCCTTTGGCTTTCCTTCCGTCGCATAACGAAATATTGGGAAAATAAGTACAAACACAGAACACACATAACGCGTCAAGGACGTTCTTTCAGTCGAGGGTGTTCAGTCGTGCAAAGCAAGGCTAGCGCCAATGTCTAAGCTCCGTGTTTAGTATCTCAGGTTCCTTGCCAATTAGTCTCATTACCATCCGACAACAGCGCCGGATATTTGATTCTACTACAGTCACCGTCGTTGCGTTTTGTGCGAAAGTCGTGGATCATGGGCATACCGGCAATGGTCTCGTACACCATGCGCCAACAACGACCTCCCACAAACACTGCGGTTGCGGTGCAGTTGGAGGCCGCTGTCCAACCAGTGTGAATTGCCTTGTCGAATTAAGGCCGTACCCACAAAAACTAACTGATAATCCCGTACGGGTATCGGATTGAAAACGCATATGAATGTTTCGATGTTTGCTTGTTCCAAAATAATGTGCTGCGAACGTTAAAGGATGAAGAAAGCAATGTTGACCATTTGGCGATGTAAAACCGACGTCGCTTCCGGGGGCGAGGGACGCACTAATAGCCCCTGGTCACGAACGTCGATGTCGAATGTGCGGCGCAATTATGCGATCGAAACGGAGCAACGAATAATCTGTGTCCACAAATGTACAACTTACTAGAAGTGCGCAATCTACCCTATACTTGCCTGTACATTGTGGTTGCCGCCGCAGGTAAGAAGAAGTCGTTATCCAACGAGAGATAACCTCGGTCGTACCCCGTTCCACCCAGTAGGATGAGCCGCGTGCTATGATAATGGTACTACGTTTTGGCCGAAACGAATCTGGCTAACGGGGCTCAACGGGGCTCCTTGACTAAGGAAGTACCAAGTAGCTTCGAAATTTTTTTGGTATTAGACAATATTATTTGATGTATGTCTAGACCATGGGATTGTTGATCGGGTGGCGATGTCATCTGGTCTTTGGGTAGGGTAGAGAGCTTCTCAGTAAGGAGCTTCAGAAAACCCTCAGCAACATCCTCAGCCGTAGCATGCGTCATAACGTACTTCGTGTAAGCAACGTACGGTGCATGTCTTGCTTGTTTTAGTCCTGAATGGTTTCGACGAGGCGAAGGCGTTCCTTGTCTTGGCTGCTTATGATCTTCTTGAACTGCTACCCTGCAGGTAGTACAGGCATCAACACCGGCGATAAGTCGAAGTCGTCACATCTGCACACAGACAACCTAAAACTGGCCAATGAACGCCCGACGCATCCATTCCGTGGGCCTCGCTACTCTGATCTACGCACTGGTGCTTTTTTCAAGCAGTGTGGATGCCACAAGCAGTTACTCGACGTCGTCTTGCATATCGGACCTACTCGCGGATGGATCCTGCGACAGTTCTCAAAACATCGAAATATGTGGTAAGTGCAGGGGCTCTAACTATAATATCAAAAGGTTTGGTATGAAAGCAGTGAAGATAGAACTTAACATAACTTGGACGCCATCGTCTTGGTGCTGTTATAATCGATTCGTAGACAGTTAGTTGCATCGGGGCGGAGCCCTCGGCCATCACCATACGTACATGCTCACAACACTGGATGTAGTACACATCTTTGGTCAGGAATTGGACATACATACATGCATACATACATACATACATACATACATACATACATACATACATACATACATACATACATACATA
>JAYJMJ010198403.1:0-16139 GCA_036873875.1 Laminaria ephemera
ATAAAACGACCTAAAGGTGGCCCCTCTCCCGTAGTCACAGTCGCGTGTTACGATAGAGACAGCACTTTTCGGCATTTTTTTGTTTCTGAATGACGGCGCTCCTTAACCCAAAATCGCCGAAAGAATGTCGGGTTTTTTTTTCAATCTGATTTGTTTGTATACCTAAGCCTTGGGGTTGTCCATCGGGTTGCACTTTCAGTTTACTCAATATCAGTTTTTTCTGTTGCACCTCTATCGTAGCGTGCGTCGAGATATCACTTGTTTTTGGTTGAAACGTTTTTTCTGAATGATGGCGCTCGTTAACCCAAAATCGTCGGAAAAATCCGTTTTTTTGTTTTGTTTTTTGGGAAATAAATGTGTTTCGTTGTATATACCTAGGCCAAGGAATTTTGGTTGATCGTCTGTAATAGCACTTCTAGTTTTCTCCAAAAAATCGGTTTCTGAGTGAGGCATATAGAGCTCCTCAAGTAAGGAGCCCTCAGAAAAAAAAAAATGGCGCACCTCTACCGCAGCAGGCGTCCGACAGTTGCTAACTATCCTGCCGCTCGAGTTCCTAGCGACAGCAGCTACACTGCTGTTTTACGTAAGACGCGTTCCACGATAGAGAGGTAGCACTCTTTGGCTATTTTGTTTTTCGGAATGACGGGGCTCCTTAACCCAAAAATCGTCACTCTTGTTTTGCACTATACCTTGGTATTTTTTTTTTTGTGTACGTAGGCTACGGGATTGTTCATCGGGTAGAACTTTTATTTCCCCCCCCAAATCAGTTCTTGGGAGAGGTATACAGCTCCTCAAGACGCATGCTAAAAATAGAGGTGCACCATTTTGTTTCTGAGGCTCCTCACTTGAGAGCCTCTCCCAAAAAAATAGTTTGGGGGAAAAACAAAAGTGCTACCCGATGAACAATCACAATGGCCTACGAAGGTATACAACGAAAATAATGGCGAAAAAAAGCGTGAAATTCGGACCATTTGGGTGTCAAGAAGCCCCCGTCATTCAGAAAACGTTTCAGCCAAAATGGGCTACCTCTATCGTGGCACGCGACTCAGAAAAAAAGTGGCGCACCTCTACCGTAGTGTGGAACACAGTAATCAGGACCAAATATGGCTAGTAGAAACAGGGGAATATATAGGTTTTTGTGTAGGTCATGGGTTCTATTTACTATGGTCCTCCTCCGTAATAGGAGTGTACCCACGCACCCACATAATTCGGGGAAACCTACTACTTGGGAATACGAAGCGATGGATGTGTTGTTGTTTAGGTTCTTCTGAGGGGAAAAAAAAATGTCGAACATGTACGACGGATGCGGCATCGAGCACAGGAAGTGACGCGGGCTGCCGGAGATTCTGATGGCAGGTTTAGAGTCCGAGCCACGGTGAAAGGAGTCGCACGACACGGCTCGTGCTACCGCGCGCTCTTAAATCGCTAGACGGTTCGCATGACCGCACTTCTTTTGCGTTTTTTTCATAAAAAATTGAAATATCGCTTCAGCTGTGAGATCGAGGATTTCGTCGAAACTCATATTTGCAAGCTGTGTGTGTGGTGCTTCGATCGCGCGTGTCACGGGGTGTGTATGTCCTCATGAAGGGTGTAGGTCGGTGACTCCCCTTAGTGCTGGCTGGTACCAGGGTCAGCAGGGAGATTTCACCAAGACGCTCAACATATAATAATCTTGCTGTTTATCTACCTGGGCCCCCAATGGGCGGAAAATGGTGTTGTCAGGTAATGCTAATACCAGGTATGTATGTCGGGGCACCATGCGGGGTCTGCTCGCTCAGACCGCCTCATCGCGTCACGGATAGGGAAACAAATTTGGGCGGGGCGAGGGTGAGAGTTGTACCTACATTAGTGCTTATGACGGTCGATTTTTGCAGGAGATTTCGTGGGCCGACCCGGGTTAGAAAATCTGCAAACCTCGCGGGCCGGGCCGGGTTCGACAACCTGAAACTATCGCGGGCCGGGTCGGGTCGGGCCGAGTTTTTGACAAAAAACTGAAATGTCACGAGCCGGGCGGCCGGGTTTGCCTGTATGAACATTTCATGGGCCAGGCCGGGCCGGGGGGCCGTTATCTGAAAACGTCAAGGGCCGGACCGGGCCGAAGCCGGCGATCTGACAAACCCGCGGGCAGGTCGGGGCCGACGCCCTTGAGTCACGGATTCTCCCGGGCCTGGCTGACCCGCGGGCTAACCTGTGAGAAACCCGTGGGCTAACTTGTGAGAAACCCGTGGGCTAACCAGTGAGAAACCCGTAAAATAATAGCGGGTTACTGCCTTGCAGCCTTACCTATGCCGAAATTCCATGTTCCGAGCGTGTATACGTCAATGACATAGTCTACTGGATTAGGTTTCATAATAAATACTGGTACGAGCTTGAGTCCTACCGGGAAATCGATGTCAAAAATAATATTGAATACATAGTCAAGTAGCGCCGCAGGTCTACAAGCACCCGACTGGAAGCCACACCAAGGAGGGCAACGGCATGCGTCGTTGTGGACACGCCGCAGCCAGCGTCTGATGGTTTTGGCGGCACAGGCAAGGAGGCTGTCACTCGGATCTACCTTATCCCTCCACCCCACGCACGGAACAGTGACGGTGATGGAGACTGTGGTCGATGCGTCGATTCTAGTGTATCCGGCTGGAAACCACAAACGCTAGCAATAGGGTGTTTGCGGTTGCCAAATTCTGTTGGGCTGGAAAAAAAAATGAAACCGCAATACATTAAAACCTGATTGGCTGTTGCTCAGAAATTTGGTGCAATATATTGGCTAGCTGGGTTGGAGTTATCTCGACCAAGCCAACCCAAGGAAAAACATATAAGGCTGTGGGTAATAAGGGTCATTTTGGGCGTTTTTAGCTGGTATTTCGTGGGGTGGATTAGCCTTGGGTTATGACATTCGTCGGTTTCAGTGCTATTATTTTATGTTTTCCTACCCAACCAAATTAGATATCCCGCAAAACGCCCTAATGACATGCGTCGTCGTGGGCGCGCCGCAGCCATCGTCTGATCGTTGTGGCGGCACAGGCGAGGAGGCTATCACTCCCAAGGTCTCTCGAGCGAGACGAAAGATAACCCTAAACCCCACGCACGGAACAGCGACGGTGATAGAGTTGTCGAACTTTTGAACGGATTCGCGCTTTTGGTGGATGCGTCGACTCTCGTGTACCCGGCCGGCAACCACTAAGGCAAGCAACGGCATGCGTCGTCGAGGGCGCGCCGCCGCCAGCACCTGGTTGATTCTGGCGGCACAGGCGAGGAGGCGATCGCTCTCGGGGTCTCTCGGGTGGTTTTAATTAGTCGTAAATACCAGGGTGTTTCACGGGGTCGGATCACTTCTCGCGGGTCGGGTCGAGTCAGGGAGACCCGACCCGACCCGTGAAGTTTGAAAACTTCCTAAGCCGACCAGTGAGGTTCCGAACACCTCCTGATCCGATCGGACTCGACCCGCGAGATTTTGAAAACCTTCTGACCCGACCCCCGGGTTGGATCATGACCCGTGAAAAACTCTGTTTAAAACCCACATCCGGGCAAACGGCGGCGATGGGGCTAGCGAGTTATTTTCACGCGCTGGCTGTTCTGGTCCATTCGTCGATGCCTGTGTGGTTTTGTATGTGACGCGTGCTACTATATTTGTAGCACTGTTCGGCCAACATACTTGTGGTGATGGGACTACCCCATATCCATAGAATCTCATTTATTTGTACATTACGTTATAGACTGGTACTACGGTACGGGGTGGGCATCTTTGTTTTCTTTTTGTTCAGCCGTCCGGAGCCACTCGGAAGAGTGACTACATTATTTTGTTTGTGGTCTTCCATTTCTTTCGTGCTTTTTTTTATTTCGCGATATGCACTACCTTGGGATTCCTGTCACTGGCGCTGCGCCAACAAACCAAAAAATCCTGTTTGGAGAGAAAAAAAAGAATGAGAGTCACTACTCGCCCGAGTGGCCTAAACGCGGTAGTGAAAACGATGTTTTTAACATCCCCCCTACCATAGGACCAGTCTATACCGTAACATACCGCTTTTGTTTCCTAGGTCATGGGATTCTTCAATCGGGTCGCACTTGCAGCTTTTCCTCAGACGTACCTGGTAGTATTCTGGGTGGGGTAGAAAGCTCCTAAAGTGAGGAGCCTAAGAACGTTTAGGTGAGACCCCTATCGTGCTGTGTTGGTAGCATGCGTCAGGCGCAAAAGAAAAAAAACCTGGCATGCTACGGTAGAGGTGTTTTTTTTTTTTTTTCTGAGGCTCCTCACTTGAGGAGCTCTATGCCTCACCCAAAAAAAAAGATTTTGAGTTAACTGAAAAGTGCAACCCGATGAATAAACCCATGGCCTACAGTAGGTATACAATCATTCGTATATGCAAAAAAGAAAACAATAATGAAATTTCGACGATTTCGGGTTTTAAGGAGCCGGGTCCTTCAGAAACAAAAAAATCGTAGCACGAGTCTTGGCGGCGGCTTTGATGTTTTCTAAGGCGCCACCGACGGCCTGCGCTGTGCTAGGAGTCTCTTTCGTTTGTATTGCGGCTGCCCTGGGCGCCTTCTGCTGAGGTTCGTGGTTTCTCGCTCGGCCTCCTCTCTGGGGCAGTCGTCGATACACCCCAGATTTTCATACCCCGCTTCGGGTTCCTTGAACATGCCAACTCGAGTTGGATTAAACTCCTCAAAATTGGTTTGGCTTTCGACTAATTGGACAAAATATAGCACCGAAATAGCAAATTGGAACACATATTATACCCCGAACCCAATCGTACTCACCACTTGACCCGTGAGATTCTTGTAGTTGGCCCGCAGGTATTCTCACGGGCAAGCCAAACCCGGCCCGTGAGAAAGCGGGATCTCACGTGTCTATCAGAACCTCAAGGGCCGGGTCGGGCCGCGGCCCGTGATCTGACAACCTCACGGGTCAGGCCGGGCCGGCGGCCTGTGAGATTTGAACATCGCGAGCCGGGCCGGGCCGGCGGCCCGTGGGATTAGAATCTCACGTCTCGGACCGTGCTTCGGCCCGTGATTTGAAAATCTCACGGGCCGGGCCGGCCACATCCGCGAGAGTTGCCCTCACCCCAAACACCCCTGTTTTTTTTGTCTTCCGATGGCCTTGTTAGCTCTGCGGTGATGAACCCACGGCGGCCATGCTGCTCTCCTCTCTGCAATAAAACCCCGCCCCCTCTCGTGCTCGTGCTCATCGCCTACACTCCACGGGAGTACACGTACGCAAACGTGCGGCCGTCTTTTGTGGCAAAATGGGGCCCGATGCTTGCCGTTATCTTGCGGCATTTTACACTGTTGTGGTAAGGTGGGGGTGCAGCAGTATGCGCGGTGGGGGGACATACCGCATGGCCGGAGGCGCTCGCACTCCGGTTGCGAGCTACGATAGAGGCAGCACTTTTCGGCTGAAACGGTTTCTGAACGACGGGGCTCTCCTTAACCCAAAATAGAGTCGGAATTTCATTTCTTTTTTTCTTTTGCCATAATTTTCGTTGTATACCTAGAGGCCACGGGATTGTTCATTCGTCGGGCAGCACCTTTTTTTTTTCCCCCAAATCACAGTTTTTGGGAGAGGTATAGAGCTCCTCAAGTGAGGAGCCTCAGAAAAAAAAATGCTGCACCTCTACCGTAGCGTGCGTCTCCGGAGTTTAGAGAAGCTTGCCGCTTTGGAGTTCAACTAGGTTGTGAGGTTTCTAACACCGAGATTACGATGGGCTTGGGGTAGGCGCCCGGGGCCGTACGACGATGGGGGGCGTACGTACTGTAACATTTATCAGGTTATGCACGGGAGTAACTCTGTCTATTTCCCTCCCCAAAATCCGGCAATGAGGAAAAGATGCACGCTCAAGCCAATGTACAACGTTGACAAAAAACTGCTTGCGCGCGCAAAACTCCCAAAAGTATGTAATCCTAGTGACTGCGCCTATCACAAAAAATATGTGTTTGGGATGCAAGAATGTATTGGGCAGTCGTTCAGTTAAGAACCCCCCCCCGCCAGTCAGGAAATGTTTTGGGTCCAAAGTTACTCCCTCGATCGTCCCATGGCTCTCGTGGTCGCCGCCTGCAGAGAGCTGCGATAAACGATGCGGTAACTCTCGCTGGAATTTTGCGCTCTGGTGGATGTTTATAACTGTCGTCAATTGTGGGCGCTGGTGGAAGACATAGAAAAAAATTGAGTTTTTTTCCGGGATATTTCGATTGGACAGCGCAGATCTCCGGCCTCACCCACCCAGTTCAAAAGGGGGGGATTCCATACTTTAGGCGGCCTTGCCCAGGAGCAATTCGCTTCGCTCGGATTGGAATCGGCGTGAACAGCCGTTTTCCCCGGTGTTTGTATGCGCCGAATACACACCGTGTGATTGTCTGTGCTGCATGCATACCGTTTGTTTGTATATCTGCTGTATGCATACCGTTTGTTTTGTGTGTATACTGACTGTCTGTATGTGCCGTATTCATACCGTATGTTTGTATGCGCTGTATGAATACCAACTGTTTGTATGTGCCTGACGCATGCTACGGTAGATGTGCACCATTACTTTTCTGAGGTTTCTCAATTAAGGAGTTTTAAACCTGACCCAAAAACTGATTTTGGAGAAAAAAAAACCTTCTCGTACCCGATGAACAAACCCGTGGCCTAGGTATACAACAAAACTGTTGCAAAAGAAGTCTGACATTCTGATTACTTTTTTGGGCTAAGGAGCCCCGTCGTTCAGAAAAAACGTTTCAGCTATAATGTGCTACCTCTATCGTACCACACGTCGCCTTACGGATACCGACTGCTTGTATGTGCCTGGATGCCGCCTGTTTGTATGTGCTGTATGGATACCGACCTGGTTGTATGTGTTGTATTCGCATCCCTGGGTTAATGTTATTTCAGCATCTGGTGTACAGGAAACAGCTTGCGATTTTCCGGGTACATGGCTGAGCCTGCGCTTCCCGTAGGAAAGCTGGATGAATGGATATTCTTATCGTTATATCTCGTGTAGAGTATATTATTGTCATTATATATAGGACGTTCCGAGTCCTGAGCAGTTGCAACATCCATCACAGCTTTGACCTACTGCGAGCACCAACACCCCACTGATATCGACGTACTGTATAACACTATGTACAAGCGGGCCGAAACGCGGTTCACCGCATTAATACACGTCCCCACTAAATCGAGATGACCACCCGCCCACCCACCGAGCGCATACCAAGCACCGGTCAGTCTTGCCGTATGCATACAAACTGTGATTAAAATTGCTCATGAAAAACTAAAACTCGCGTGGATGTTAACGCACACCAAAGGTAATCGGTACGGGCGATTGCATCCCTTCCAAGAGAATAACAATGAGTATTGAGCGATAGGCCTGGCTACACTCTATCCGCTCACTGGTGCTCGCAACGGACCAGGAAACCAGCCACTGTATATATGCGGTGTACTATATACAACGGGGTGAATTATCTTCTGCGCACACACGTGATGCTCTCCTGAGTGGAAGGCACCAAGCCCCTCCAGTGTTTTGCCAAACGCTTTCGTTGGGCGATTGGTCGCCGATGTCCCAATCGGTGCTCCGCCCCTTTGTCCTCACGATCGGTCGTCGATGTCAGGCGAGAGGGGGGCGGAGCTGGAACGGTGACATTCTGGAGAGGCAATCTCACGCGTGCACTTTTACAGGGGATGTTCCTTGAGCTATAACGCACGCACACGAAACCCGCGCAATGCCTCCATCTCCTGAGAAACCCAGTACTAATGTATTTTGGCCGTGGCAAGCCCAGCGCGAGAGAAACGTATCGAGGAACACACAATATAATCACTCCCTGGAACGATTTCCCAAGCCAGTTTTGTCCAAACCAACAAACACACACACACCAAACAAATTGTAGCATTGGAAATATCTCGTCGATCTTTCCGGATAGACGCATTGCTCTATGTTTTGTGCGCTCTCCCGGGTGTTGAAAAATTCAGCTTGGAAAATCGTCGGGGGACATTTTTGCTATATTGCTTGTTGCACGGCATGCATCGCGGTATACCACGGCTATGGTATGCGCGCAGCCTGAAAACGTTATTTGTTGAGATTCACTAACCTAAGGAGCAAATCAAGCCGCCGCCCCCCCCTCGCCCTCTACTCTATAGCTAGAACCTACCGTACGAGGAAAGTTACCCATACGATGGCACCAAACCAAAACCAACCCAGAGGCCAATTAATGTTGCTGGAAGATAACACAAGTGCAACAATCTCTGGGCTATTGGTAGACATGCGGCACGTGGAAAAAAGCGGACGCAAATCGGTTGATGGTCAACATGCAGTAGTCTAAGTCACGCTTCATCGAGAGTCAGCAGCGGTCTACTCTGTCGGGTAGTTCTGGGCGCCCATCTCGACCAGTTCCACTCCCGAAACGTCGGATGCCGACGCCTGATCTCCTCCACTGCGAAACCCCCAGTATGCTGCCAGCATGTCAACAGCGATTTCCTGATTGTTTTCGATCAACAGCGAAGCAATGAAGGGCCGTTTTGAGGTGATGTTGTTTTCTTCTGACTGGTGCTACGGTACGGGGGGGCATCTTTGTTTGTTTTTTTTCAGCCGTCCGGAGCCACTCGGAAGAGTAACTGCCCTACTTGTTTGCGGTCTTCCAGCTTTTATGCTTTTTGATTTCGCGATAGGCACTACCTTGGGATTCTTGTCGCTTGCGCTGCGCCAACAAAAACAAAAAAACCTGTTTGGAGAGAAATAATTAGTCACCCGCCCGAGTGGCCTACACGCGGTAGTGACAATGGGGGTAGCCCTCCTGCCGTAGGACCAGTCTTCTTGAAGGGTATAGTCAGACCGTAGGACTACGACTTGGCTAGATTTAACAGTTAGTTTTACTACAGTAGTTGGGCGGAGAACTAAGTCAACCGACTGCTTTTATTCTTCCTCGATACAACGCACATTGCGAGACACAAACCCATTGGTGAGGCACGAAATCGCGGAACTCCTATTTCAGTGTACGCACGCAATATCCTGCAACACCTACAGCTATATCTACGAGATACGTGTTTATCACACGTTTAGTACTGGTTGCTGTTGTGCGGAAGCGGAAGGGAGCGTGGTGTTGGAAAAACGAGCTGCCAGTCTCACCCCACACTCGCCACCCATCTCCGCCGCACGCTGCAGCAGCTCCAAGATCATCATGGCCCCGTCTTTAACACCCTCCAGGGCTTGAGCCTGGTTGTCCATCGCGGGCGACGGTCGGGGGGGAAGGGAATTAGCGAGCAATGGATAACCAGCAGCGGTCTGCCAAACACGGCTTGCTGTAAAGCATATCATTGCCTAACCCTAACCCTGACCCTATCCCTGCGCTGAAAAGATTCGTTCAGTACTAGCGTAGAAAATTCGGGATGAAATTAAGTAGCAACGGTTTACCTTACCTGGCGTTTGGGTGGATTCCTCGTTGGGAGTCCCATGGCGTACAGCGGCATGCCACGGTATCCCATGGGACTCCCAACGGGGAATTCACATGGTGGTATAATATCATAGCTATATACCAGGTACATTTCTATCGTGCGTTTAACAGTGGCCGGTGTTGTGCAGATACGGAAAGGAGCATGCTGCTGGAAAAGTGATCCGTCAGTCTCACCATGCACTCCAGTCCCGATTTGCCCGCACGCTTCAACATGTCGAGGACACCTGGCGCACCCTCTTCCACCCCATCCATGGCATCACACTGCTTGTCCATCGCGAGCAAAGGCCGGGCGATGAACGTGACGAAATGAGCGATTAGTGGAGAGCAAGCAGCGGTCTGCCAAATACGGCTTGCTATCAAAAGCTTGTAATTGCCTAACCCTAACCCGAATCCAACGTCGAATAGTGGAGTTCAGTGTCGGCGTAGACAATACAGGGATGCAATTGAATGATAACCATTTACATTATTGGGTTTTTGAGCGGGTTACCGATGGAATGATGCACACGTGCTTAAGTTACACTAACTTTGATGCACGCCGTGCATTCTGAAGGGATCCCGATGGATCGCAATGGATGTGGTGGGACCTCCGGTGGGAACTACCGTTAAGTCCAGTGGGATTTATCGGGGAAGTCCCACTGGGACTACCCGAGGAAAATCCCCTGAAAGGAACTCCCGTATAATCCCGCGGGGGTCCGTTAGATATCAGGTGGGAACAAGAGAGAAGCCATGGGGTGTCGTGGGATGCCGAGGGAACACGCGGGATCCCACGGTGTCCCATGGGAAGTCCCGCAGGATGCCGTGGAATGCCGCGGTGGGTTCTTGTGGCACCCCATGATACACTCACGGGAGCCCGTGGGATCCCCTGGGAGCTCCCACGGCATCCCATGAAAAATCACAATGATGTACCAGGTGCCTGGTACTGTATGGGTATACTTTGATACCAGGTAAACTGCCTTAGAGGCTAGTCTATACAAACAGCAGTGTAGTATTAACTGGCGCGCATTTGATCTACCAGGTATGTATTTTAAGCCCGCTTGTTCTGTACTCACCGCTAGGCCCTTCGAAAAAAAATAGAGTTCAAGCGCGCTGTGGTACGCTTCGTGCCTCCTGATTTGTGCCAGTATGTAGTCCATTGTTCTGGCCGCATTCGTATAACGGTTTGCCTCGTACTGCCAAGCGCGCTCTAGAAGACGGCGGTAGCCTCCAGGGTCGCTCTAGAAGGCTCCAGCTGCCACGAGCGCCGTACTGGAGTAGTAGACGGTAGCTGCGAAGAGTTACTGGCGCTGTGCAAGACCGGTGTCGCTGTGGAAGACAGAGGTTGCCGTGAAAAGCGCTGTGAAAGTGATGATGATGCTGCTGCCGTTGTTGTAGATTATGATGATGCTGTCGCTGCTGTGACGAAAAAAAACCTTTTTAGAAGGTGCTGCGTACTCTGCTGTGAAGCTTCAGATTCTGCTTGCTGTTGTTGTAGGAGATGCGACTGCTGTGTGACGCGGGCGCTTTTTTTTAAAGAAGTAGCTGCTGCTGTAGAGAACACTACTTGGCTCGTATTTGGTGCTGCAAAAGATCGGCGCTGTGGAGGACCTGGATTGCTGTGAAGATGCTCCTTCTGCTACTGCTGCTGCTACTGTTGTCGTTGTAGAATATGACGCTGCTGTGATGAAGAGTGCTAGCTTTGTAGAAAAAAAACGATCGATGCCACTGCTGCTGCTGCTGCGTGAAGCCTCCTGCTCGATGCTGACGTGTATGTGAACAGAGCTGAAGAGCGTCTTGCAGGCGGTGTCGGTGCTCTTGTTTGAGCCAGGTGTCGAGAGTATCCCTGCAGACACGTCGGCGGCGTGGGCGATCGGTCAAGTTGACACTCGGGAAATACCTCTTCTGTAACAGGCTGGAGCTTGGTGTATCTGAAGGATGCAAATAAAGGTGAGAGTGCAGCACGAGTAGGTTTTGGATCCAAAAATCCAAAAAATTACCAGGCGAGAGTACAGTACGAGTAGGTTTTGGATCCCAAAATCCCAAAATATGGTAACGAAAAGGTTAGAAAACATGTAAGACGCATGCTGCGGCAGAGGTGCACCATTTTTTTCTGAGGCTCCTCACTTGAGGAGGTCTATACCTCTCCTAAAAACCGATTTGGGGAAAAACAAAAGTACTACCTGACGAGCAATCCCATGGCCTAGGCATACAACAAAAAATATAGCCAAAACATAAAATGAGATTCCGACGATTTTGGGTTAAGGAGCGCCGTCATTCGGAAAACGTTTTAGCCGAAAATTGCTACCTCTATCGTAGCACACGTCATAAAGATCCATATAAATTCATGTCACGATCCGTGGCAAATGAAACATAAAAAAAACTTGATTTGATTTTGAAAAGTGACATCACGCCAATTTTCAAGTAAAAAAAAAACTTCATGGCGCCATACCATAGTTAACGATGGCACCCGATGATTGACCATGATGCAACCCTAGCCCAGCATTGAAACGTGCTATGGCACCATCCACGGATAACCATGGTGCTACCCACGAACACCGGCCATGGAACGTGCCATGGTACGTGCCATGGCACCATCCACGGTAAACCATGGCACGTACCATGGTGCACTCCATGACATGGCTCACGGCGGCACCCATGGAATATTCCACCGGTATCTCGTTTTTATTAAAAGTTAAAAATCCACTCGTTTTCTGGGATATGCCATGGCGCATGTCATGGTGTATCCCACGGGATATGCCACGATGAGTATGCTCGCATGGAACGTGCCATGGACCTTCGTGGTTTACCACCACGACATGCCCCATGGTGTAATCCATACATACATAATTCGTACTGGTATGTATTTTGCACACGCCATGGGGTATGCCAAGGCACATCCTAAATCTAACGCTAACCCTAACCCCATGGCACGTATCATCGCTGATATCCGTGGATCGCACCATGGTTAACCATGGATTGTGCCATGACACGTTCCATCATGGCTGATATCTGTGGATTACACCATCCATGGTCAACCATGAATGGTGCCATAAGGTTGACCGTGAATGGTGCCATGGCAAATTCCATGGCGGATATCCGTGGGTTGCACCATGGTTAACCATGGAAGGTGCCATGGCAAACCATGGATGGTGCCATGGCCCGTGTCATGGATTGTTTCATTGTCGTCCCATTCGGCCAGCTGGTGTACAGGAATCACAATAAACAATCGTGATCATAATCACATCATCGCCTACCAGGTAGGTACCTGGAAGTTGATTGTGTTGATAAAAACAGACATACCAACAGTGTTTAAATCAACTCGATTAGACAAAGAAATCAGCAATCAAGTCAACCCCGTAACCGCGTTGATGTATTCATATAATAGAACCTGGCACAACCTAGAAAATGGAAGATCTGGGGACAATACACGGTTACGATCTGTGTTGCCATAACGTACGGCCGCACGCTGTCTTGCTACTACTGTAATACCACGACGATGCCGTCAGTCTGAGTGCACTCACGAACGCGGCAGTTCCCACGAGAGGCAACACACCTGCAACGTGCCCCGTCGTACGACAGTACTGACTCTCTCGAATGGGGTTGGCTCGGTGAGCAGCAGTGAACAGCCGCAGGCAGTAGTCTCCGATTTGTGAAGCTGGGTGGTGTCTTTGCAGAGTTGGGCACGATTGATGTACCTCTATGCGGGGGTGGTGTGCTGACGGCAGATGCGGAGGGGAAACGGCGTGGTGGTGGATCGGGACGAGGTGGTCGATTTGCGGAGTGGGATGGATGCTGTAGACGGCTGTTGCTGCTGGTGGTGCTGGTGCTGGTGGTGCTTGTGCTGGTGTTTGCGGGGAAGCTCTATGCGCGTGGTGTGTGAGCTCGGGGAACAAGAAAAGCACAACTGCACAACTGCTGTTGTTGCTGCTGGCGATAAGACGATAGATAGATAGATAGGCTGTAGTTTTGCCGCATATCGCAGATGATTGGTTACATTTTCCCGAAGTCACCGATGGTATTTCACATAGGACAAAACGGACTGCGCTCGTTAGTATTCTGTATACTCGAACATGATTGGTTGTACTGCACCGACCGCTGCACAGCGGGTGCTCTAAATTTGTTGGACAGCACCTATGGCACGTGCCATGGCATCACCCGTGGAACTTCATGGTGTACCCCGTGGGTTGCCATGGTGCTCCACGGTGCACGCCAGGGAAAACGAGAGAACTCCATGGCATAATCTGCCATGGTGTAATACATGGCATGCATGCTTGCCACGGTGTACACCATGGGATGCCATGGGCCCCCCATGGACTCGTTCATGGTGCGATTAGGTTCCATGGACACCCATGAAATTCCGTGGAAATGGTGATCTACCATGGTATACCCCATGGCGCCATGCCATGGTTAGCCATGACACTCAATATAGTTAACCATGGCGCACCCCACGTATACCAGAAATGAGTGGAACGTGCCATGACACATGCCATAGCACCATCCATGGTTAACCATTGCGCCTTCCATAGATAACCATGGTGCAACCCGCGGATACCAGGCATGGCATGTGCCATGACACCGTTCATGGTTAACCATATATATGACACCATCCGTGGTTAACAATGGTGCAACAAACGGATACTAACCCTAATCTTAACCATAACTGTAACCGTGGTGGGGGGCATGGGTCGTTCCGCGGCGTGCCCCGTGGGGTTATTCGTGGTTTCACTTCGGGCGAGATCATAGATTCGTCCATGGACGGTGTCATGGCACGATCCATGGCTGGTATCCGTGAGTCGCACCATGACAAACAATGGGCGGTGCCATGGCACGTTACATGTCCGGTATCCGTGCGTTGCACCATGGTTATCCGTGAGGTGCCATGTTTAACCATGAAATGTGCCGTGGTTATAGATATTTTTTCGGCCAGCACTCTAATGACGTGATAAACCCATTGGCGACCCATGGGACAGCACGCAAACCCATGGGTGATCCTTGGGTACCCCATGTACGAGCATTAGAAACCCTGTCACCCATGGGAGACCCATGGACGACCTATTATGCACGAGCAGTAAAAACCCGTGGGTCACCCAAAGGAGACCCGTGGGCAATCCATAGGCCACCTCTCCAACGCCCTGAACGACCCGTGGATGACCCGTGGGTGACCCGTGGGTGGCCCATGATGGGTGACCGATGGGCGACCCATGGGCCGGTACTGTAAACCCATGGACGACCTACCGCTGGTATGGGAGACTGGTGTACTATATGCCTGGCGGTGGCTGTGAGTGACCCATGGGAAAACCATGGGATAAATCCATACACAGGAGACGCATGGGAGACCCATGTGTCATCCACTAGTACACCCGATGGTCACTCATGGGCATACAGTGCTGCCGCATGGTCACCCATGGGCCATGGGTGCCCCATGCGTTTATAGTACGGCCCACGGATCATACATGTGGGTAACCCATGGATCACCCATGGGTTGCCCATGGGTCTAGAGTGCTGCCACATGGGTTGCCCAGTGCTGCCCCATCGGTCGCCAACCCATGGATCACCCATGAGTCGCCCATGGGTTTAGAGTGCTGTAATATAGGTCGCCCAGTACTGGCCCACAGGTGACCCATGTGTCGCTCATGTGTCGCCCATCAGTTTGTAGTGTTGGCCCATGGATCACCCCTCCCTGGGTCTCCCATGGGTCGCGCATGGGACATCGAGGGGCTTATAGTGCTGCCCCATGGGTCACCCATGGGTCGTTCATGGGTACATAGTGCTTGCTTGAGGTTCGCTCATGGTTCACCCATGAGTTTGTAGTACTGACCCATGGGTCGCCCACGGGTTGTCCATGGGCTGTGGCGCTGGCCCATGGGTCACCTGTAGGCCACCTGTTGTGGGTCCTGTGGTTCTATCATGGATCATCCATGACAATATGCATATAAACATAACAAGAAAAACAGTAGTGTACATCTCGACAGTATACCTTGTGTTTATGTTACATGTGGTATACAGTGCCGGCCATAGATCACCTGTATGGGTTGCTCATGGGTTGAGACTGTTGTGCCGGGCCATGGGTCAACCATTGATTTTGGTTTCTTGTACTCGTCCATAGGTCACCTATGGACCGACCATGGATTATAGTACAGGACCATGGGTAGCCCATGGATCACGCATGTGTTTGGAGTACTCGCCGATGGGTCACTCATGACTCACCGACAGTTAAAAGATGTGACCCATGGGTCACCCATGGTCACTCATGGGTTCATGGGTTATCCATAGTTTTACAATACTGGTGTATGGGTCGAGCATGGGTCTGCTCATGGGTTTGGAGGTCCATGGGTTGCCCACGGGTCGCCCATGGAGTCGCCCATGGGTTTCCCATGGGGATATAGTGTTGGCCCATGGGCTTTTCATGAGGCACCATAGGTTTTACCATGAGTCGCCGATGGATCGTCCATGGGCGTACAGTGCTGTAGCCCATCGGTTACCCATGGGGTCATGCTATTAGCCCATGGGTCTCCCATGGGTCTCCCATGGGTCTGCTGTAGCTCGACAATGGGCCACCCGTGGGTGAAATTCTGGCCCGTGGGTCTTACATGGGTCACCAACGGGTTTCCCCTTGTTTCCCGTGGTTCTCCTAGGGGTATCATATTCCAGGGTGTCCCATAACACCCCAATGGGGGGTAGTTGGGGGGAGGGTGTAATCATATCATTCATGGCCGTAGTTGGGGGGAGGTGGGTAGTTGGAGATC
>JAYJMJ010198508.1:0-40799 GCA_036873875.1 Laminaria ephemera
TAACAATAGAAATCGCCACACATCGATTGTTGACCCAACAATGACCACCACTGATCGACGCAGAAAATCAATCAGTGAGACCCGCCTGAACCCGTGAATCATCCAGTGACCGCATGGCCTGTGCGTATAAGAAAAACACTGAACCGCAAATAGTTGATAGGACACTCACAGCGGGGGGCGACCACCCGCTATATCAGTGTTGCCTGAACAATAGTTATTGAGTTTCCAATAATCCCGGTGCTTAATGGGACTGCCCGGCGTCATTGCGGGAACAACCCTTTTGAGCACCAACACTATTGAATACCCTCGAATTTATACGCAGTAATAGCCGCTGGTTACTGGGCGGGCTGATCCTGACTTTTTTTTCAAGCTTCGGGCAGACCTATTTTATTGCATTGTTCAGCACTGAGATCAGAGCCGCTTTTTCACTCAGCCATGGGGATTTCGGAGGTATCTATATGGCAGGCACCCTGGTAAGCGCTGCTACTCTGGTGTGGTTGGGGCGTGTTGTCGATTTCTATGCGGTGAGCACGGTGGCGCTTTGGGTCTGCATCGCACTGGGGCTTGCGTGCATTGCTATGTCCCTGGTGTCATCAGCCTGGATGCTGGTGTTCGTTATTTTCGGCCTGCGATTATTCGGCCAGGGAATGATGTCGCATATTGCAATGGTCGCGATGGGTCGTTGGTACTCAGCAGAACGGGGACGCGCGGTATCAATTACTTCTATGGGCTTTCAGGTTGGATCCGGGGTATTCCCGTTGGTGATGGTGAGCCTGATTGGTTTAATCGGCTGGCGGGCAAGCTGGGTATTGGCCGCCACCCTGATGATTTTCGTGGCCCTGCCAAGCATCGTGCTACTGATGAGAAAGGAGCGGATACCACGCGGTCAGCTACCCGAAACAGAAGAATCCACCCATCAAAAACAATGGACCCACTCAGAAGTTATTGCAGACCCGGTTTTTTGGATAATGGTGACCGGTGTTATTGCACCCTCGTTTATCGGGACTTCGGTTTTTTTTCATCAGGCACATATCGCGGAAATTAAAGCGTGGTCGCGTGAACTGATCGCAGGCTCGATAGCGCTGGCCGCGATCACCACTGTTATTTTTTCCCTGATATCCGGATGGCTGATTGATAAGCTAAGTGCAAGGCAATTACTACCCTCTTTCCTGATCCCACTTGGTGTTGGCAATGTGTTGCTCGGCTGGATGGACAGCTCAATAGCCATTATTATTTATATGATACTGCACGGTATCTCCAATGGCATCTCGAATACCCTGTTTGGTGCAATCTGGCCGGAAGTCTACGGCACCCGACATCTGGGAGCAGTCAGATCCTTGATCATGGCTGCTATGGTAATAGCCTCCGCACTTGGACCTGGGGCAACAGGCTGGTTAATCGATTATGGAATCGGTTTTGATACGCAGTTGATTGCCATGGGCATTTATTGCTTTATCACAACCGCATTAATGGTCGTGGTTTCCAGAACGCTCTACCATCGATTTAAAGATCATCCGGGCTAAGGGTTTTAGTGTTTTTGAAGCGCGCGGATTTCCAGTCTGCCTTAAAGTGAACACCTCGACTAACCACTCATCTGACTCACCGTAGTGTCATTACTTTGATGCTCCCGATGAATTTAAATTATAGCGCAAGTAATAGTCATTCGAGATCGGAAGCAAACATCACCAGAAACACTCAAACCGGGGCTAACGAGACCTGAAAGCCAGAAATTAAGGTTTTTCCCTTCAATTATAAACAGAAAATCTGACACGCTTCTTGAAAGAGCAAGTCAAAGCAGCCTGGAAAGGGATAGCGTTGGACCTGCATTTTCTAAAAAGTATTCGCGGCAAACTAATCAGTATTTTTATACTGATCAAGATGATTCCGCTAGTCGCTCTTGCACTCTTTGCGTGGCACGCGGCGGTTCGATTAAGCGAAGAAGTTTCTGATCGATCAGCGTCGATGGCTGACTATATGCTCGAGAGCATCCAGGAAGTCGGAGACTCTGTCATTGAAGACAGCACCATCGCTCTGGATGACCGGTCACGAGAATCGATTGAGCGACTCACGACCGACACCGCAAGAGCGATCGCGAACTTTCTCTACGAGAGAGACCGGGATATATTACTGGCTTCGAACAGTGCAGTAAACAAAGACAGCTTCAGCTCATTCATTGAGAACCGCAAACGCCCTGTTTTTACGCACGACGAATGGCAACTAGCTGATAATAAAAGTTACTGGCTGCCGGTAATTCAGCAACCGGCTTCTGATGGGTTGACAGAGTCCTCCGAGTTGGAAGCCAACGCACGCAGTTTTAATTATCGGCCGAAAGAAGTATTTGGCGCCAGGACTGAAGAGGCGTTGTATCGGGAAATCACTCTGGTCGGACTCGATGGTAAAGAGCAGCTGAAAGCCGGCGACCTTACCGGCGATCAACTATTCGATATAAGCGATCCATTAAACACCTTCGCAAAAGCAGAAACCTATTGGCCAGAGTTACAACAATTAAAGCCGGGTGATATCTACGTCTCTGAAATGATCGGGACTTACGTGGGTAGTCAACTTATCGGACTTTATACGCCGGATAGAGCAGCGGACGCCGGGCTTGAGTTCGAACCGGAAACATCCGCATACGCCGGCGCTGAAAACCCACTGGGTAAACGTTTCGAAGGCATCGTGCGTTGGGCCACGCCATTGATCGAGGATGACCAAATCACCGGCTTCGTGACATTGGCACTGAACCACGATCATTTAAGGCAATTCACAGATCGAATCACACCCACCGCACAAAGATACACACCGATCTCGGATGCAAGCCAGGGTAACTATGCTTTCATGTGGGACTATAAAAACAGGGCTATTTCTCACCCCAGAGATTATTTTATTCATGGTTATAACCGCACTACCGGTCTGCCGGAAACACCCTGGATGGACACCACTCTCTACCAGACATGGCAGGAATCTAACCTCCCCTCACATGAGTTTCTACGTAGTGTTCCTGAGTTCGACAAACCATCGCTTGATAAGAAACCCGCCAAAGAGTTAATTCAAAACGGCACCATCGCACTGGATTGTCGATACCTGAATTTCTCACCGCAGTGTCAGGGTTGGGATCAACTCACGCGACACGGCGGATCCGGCTCATTTGAAATTTATTTCAGCGGCCTTTGGAAGCTTACGACAGCAGCAACGATCCCTTACTATACCGGTCGCTATGGTAACTCGGACAAAGGCTTTGGTTTTGTCACGGTCGGTGCAAACGTTGACGAATTTCACCAGGCCGCTATTGATTCAAAAAATCGAATTTCCGGACTCATTGATAATCAGATTAATCAATACACCACCCTGCAAAACTCATTAAGCCAGGAAATCAACAGACAGCTGACACAATCAACCAGCGGGCTGATTTCTTCCACTATTTTGTTGGTACTGTTAGTTATCGCGATTGCTATCTGGATGGCGAACGCACTGACGCGT
The DNA here is from genome assembly GCA_036873875.1 of Laminaria ephemera. Lineage (NCBI taxonomy): Eukaryota > Phaeophyceae > Laminariales > Laminariaceae > Laminaria > Laminaria ephemera. Next base: position 3,478 of record JAYJMJ010198508.1, read on the forward strand.
CGCATCACATCAATAAACGAGGGCTTGCAAAACTTTCATAACGGAGACTACGAAAAACGCCTGCAGGTAAACAGTAACGATGAAATGGGAAGACTGGCCAGTTCATTTAACGCCATGGCAGATAACGTGTCCGGGGCAATCAAACACCTGCGTCATGAAGTCACTGTACGGCGCGAGAATGAGGAGCAACTACGTATCGCAGCGGTCGCATTCGAAACTCAGCAGGGGATGTGTATAACGGACGCCAACAACCGGATTTTAAGTGTTAATTACGCATATTCCAGTATCACAGGTTACAGCGAGGCCGAGGCCGTCGGGCATACACCCGCACTATTGCGTTCAGACGCACATTCCCCCGACTTCTATCAAGAGCAATATCACGAATTAAGGATACATGGGAAATGGCAGGGAGAAATGATCTATAAAAGGCGGGATGGCAGCACTTTTCCCGCATGGCTTACCACCACTCAAGTCACCGACGAGTCAGGAAAAATCACCCACTATGTGAGAGCACTGACAGACATAAGCGAACGTAAGGCGGCTGAAGAACATATTAAAGAATTGGCATACTATGACACGCTGACGAAACTACCCAACCGGCAGTTGCTTTCTGAAAGACTGGAGTCAGCGCTTTTAGAGTCAGATTTAAACCATCAGGACGGCGCTTTACTCTTTATCGACCTCGATAACTTTAAAACACTGAATGACACCGCCGGACATCACTATGGCGATCTCCTGTTAAAGCAGGTTGCCGATCGCCTGACTGCATTGAATCGGGAAACCGATATTGTGGCCCGCTTCGGCGGCGATGAATTCGTAGTGCTGATTCCACGCTTGAGTACAAATACCCGGCACGCCATCCTGCAGGTTCAGGTCACTACTCAAAAAATAGTTGATGAGTTAAACAAGCCTTACAGCTTCACAGGTTTCGAACATCGAATTACAGTAAGCGTGGGCATCACCCTTTTCTCTGACAGTGACAACCGGGGTATCGACCAATTACTGCAAAAAGCCGATTTAGCCATGTACGAGGCAAAATCCAACGGTCGGAACTCTGTTTGTTTCTTTGACCCTCAGATGCAGGCTGCGGCAAATAATCGCGCCGAGCTTGAAAAAGACCTGCATCAGGCAATAAAACTCAATCAGTTTGAACTCTATTATCAGCCACAGGTAAACGAATACGGAATTCTTCTGGGAGTAGAAGCATTAATACGCTGGCACCATCCTGAAAAAGGACTGATCTCACCGCTTGAGTTTATTCCAGTCGCTGAAGAGACAGGTCAGATACAAGCCATCGGACTCTGGGTGATTGAACAGGCTTGCTATCAATTGACAGAGTGGAGAGAGATGATTGATGACTCTTTCGCGATCTCGGTTAATGTCAGTAGCAAACAATATCAGAACGAAACCTTTGTTGACGATGTCATTAGCATTATCGACAGGCTGCATATTAATCCGGAAAATCTAAAAATGGAGCTGACCGAATCCGTCCTTTCCGAGAACACGGATACAATCATTGAAAAAATGTGGCGCCTGCAAGACCTCGGGATTGGCTTCGCATTAGACGACTTTGGCACCGGATATTCATCGTTAAGTTACCTTAAAAAACTGCCACTGAATTACCTTAAAATTGATAAGTCTTTTGTGCAGGATCTGACCAATAGCGCAAGCGATGAGGCCATTGCCAAAACCATCGTTGAACTGTCACAAAGTCTTAATATTGATGTCATCGCTGAAGGAGTGGAAACCGATACCCAGCTACAGCAACTGGTCAGCTACGGGTGCCATATTTTCCAGGGCTATCTGTTTAGCAAACCGGTGCCGGAACATGAGGTCCGTTTTCCGGAAAAGGCACATGACGAACGGCGGGATCACGCAATCCAGGTGTCCCGGTGACAGAAATCTGCAGAAACTCTAGCCGGGGATTTCTACGGGTATGACGTGATCCAGGTAACCCCGGGCTTCTGACTCTGTTAGGCCCAGCGATTGCATTGAGGGTCTATGCGATCTATTTCTATTGTTGGCCTGTTACTTCTGCTGCTAAGCGGTAACACCCCGGCCAATTCACAAAGCCTTCCCCCTGAATTCGAGCCTTGCCGAATTGGACAAGCGCCAAGAACCGTAGCGGCTGAGTGTGCCATGGTGACTGTGCCGTTTACGCATGGCTTGACTACCATCAATCCATCACCCTCTGATGACGCCGGCAGCAAGGTCACGCCGGACACATTGACATTATCAATCGCAAGAATTCGCACAAGAGCGAATCAGTCCGCCGCTGACCCTGTCACCCTGCTTGCGGGCGGGCCCGGTCAAAGTGCGATTGATTCCTGGCCTCAGTTGCAGGCAGCATTTTATCCAACACTTGCCCACCGCGATATCTATCTGATAGACCAACGCGGCACGGGAAATTCAGCGCGGATGAACTGCCCGGAACCACCAGAAGACAGCGGGCTTAGCCTGGATCTTGATGAAGTGCGCAAAGCATCGATGCAGTGTTATGAAAATCAATTACATCCGACGGAATGGTTTACCACCAGCGTCGCCGTTCGTGATTTAGATGCGGTAAGAAGCGCACTTGATATCAAGCAATGGAATTTATACGGTGTCTCTTATGGAACGCGCGTTGCGTTGCATTATCTACGACGCTACCCGGGGAACACCCGCAGCGTTATTCTGGATGCCGTAGTCGCTCCGCAAAAGCCGATTGGCCCGGAGCTACCTCTACATTCGCAACAGGCATTGGAAGCCTTGTTTGAACGATGTGCCAACGACAGCGGGTGTTCAGAGGCGTTTCCGGATCTTGCGGAAAAAACTGATGCGTTATTCGAGTCTCTGAAGCAAACACCGCGAACAGTCCAATTCGAAAATATATCGCTGGGTGCACTGGATTCTATGGAACTGAATGACCAGCACCTGGCCAGTACCGTGCGCTTGTTAAGTTATTCTTCCTACGGAACAGCCATCTTGCCATCGATGCTTTACGATGCCGCGATGAACGATAACCTGGCGCCTTTTGCACGCCAGACAGCCATGCAAATAAGCCAGCTTGGAGACTCCATGGCTACCGGCATGCACGCTGCGGTTATCTGTACCGAAGATGCACCACATATTGGGTCGAACACGAATCGCGACGCACTGAAAGAAACCTTCCTTGGTGATTTTATCGTCGATACGATGCAAGCCAGTTGCGAAAACTGGCCAACCGGTATCATCGATCAGGACTTTCATGATCCGGTAGTCAGCGATGTACCGGTACTGGCGTTATCAGGTGCGGTGGATCCAATCACCCCACCTGAATACGCAGAGCTTGCCATTCAATCTCTAAGTAATGCCCGCCATATAATCAATGCTGACCAAAGCCATACACAGGCACCACTTGGCTGCACGCCATCCATATTGTCGCAGTTTATTGAATCGGCTGATCCAACAAGCCTTGATCTTGAATGTCTGGATCGTCTGTCAGCGCCAGCGTTGTTTATCGACGCCAATGGACCGCAGCCATGATTACGGCGGAAAGCTTAAGCAAAACCTTTGTTGGCGTACCGGGTCAACCGAAACGACGCGTGGTGGCCGTCGAGTCAGTCAGCTTTAACGCCGCCGATGGATACATTACAGGACTACTGGGCCCGAACGGCGCTGGAAAATCTACCACATTGCGTATGCTCGCAACTCTGGTTCAGCCCGATAGCGGCGACGCTATTATCGATGGCTACTCAGTGAAGGACGATGTGCTTTCAGTTCGTCAACAACTGGGGTTCATGCCACATAATGCAGGGATTTATCCGCGCTTAACCACCCGTGAAAATATTAGTTATTACGCCCGCCTCTGCGGCATGAATTCCAAAACCACCGATCTTCGAGTCAATGAACTGATCGAACTACTCGATATGGGATCATTCTCAGATCGACGCACCGCCGGGTTTTCACAGGGACAAAAGACCAAGGTCGCCCTTGCACGAGCCCTGGTACATCGCCCGCAAACCATACTGCTGGATGAACCCACCAACGGACTGGACGTTATGGCCACCAGGGGCCTGCGGGAGATCATCAGACAACTGGCAAAAGAAGGACACTGTATCGTGTTCTCAAGTCACATAATGCAAGAGGTCGCGGCACTCTGCGATGAAATCGCGATTATCTCGGACGGGAATATTTCGATGACCGGATCGCTGGATACCCTGCTGAACACTACAGGACAAACCTCACTGGAAGATGCTTTTGTCAGCGCCATCGGAGGTGAACTGTAATGGTACTGGTGATGTTATGGAAGGAGATCATCGACAATCTCCGCGATCGACAGACCGTATTCTACGCCTTGCTGTTTGGCCCTGTGCTGCTGCCACTGTTAATCGGTGGAGGCATTGTCGCCAGCCTGAAACAAGCCACAGTAAGTTTTGATGAACCCTCACCGCTGGCGGTAAGCTACAGTGATCGTGCACCGAATTTGATGCGTTTTTTATATTCAAATAATATGGATATTGAAACGGCACCTGACAACATAGAGGAAAGCGTTAGAAGAGGCGATGTGGCTGTGGTTCTGGAGATTCCAGAAGATTACGCTAGCGCACTCAGAAACGGTCAACCTGCTCCTCTGTTGATTCATGTCAACGATGGCGATAAACACTCCGCTAAAGAAGCACGAAAGGTTCGTGCTTTGTTAAACGCCTATGCTCAAACACTGAATGCTTTACGCATGCAACATCGGGGTATTGATCCCACCATCTTTAATAGCATTGACGTAAGTCTGCAAGATGTATCTTCAAACGGATTTCGCGGGCAGGTGCTCGCGTCTATTCTGCCGTTTCTGCTTATCGTTGCTATGGTAATGGGCGGATTCTACCTTGCCATCGATACGACAGCCGGTGAGCGGGAGCGACAATCCCTGGAGCCACTATTAAGTTTGCCCATGCCACGCTACAAACTGGTGCTGGGTAAATACCTGGCAGTTCTGGTATTTGTAGGAATTTCCAGCATTTTAACCGCAATCAGTCTGTATCTTGTTTTCAAATTTTTATCACCGGAAGCCGCCGGCGGCATATTAAGCTTTGATGCAAACACCATATTCAAAGCCTGGTTATTGGCAAGCCCGCTTATTTTTTTCATCTCAGCTGTACTCATGACAGTAGCCGCATCAACCAGAAGTACAAAAGAAGCACAGACTTACCTGGGATTACTTATGGTGTTCCCGATGGCACCTTTTTTCATTCTGCAATTCGTCAATCTGAAGTCAGCCAACCTGACAATGGCCCTGCCAATGCTGGGGCAGTATCAGCTACTGGAACGAGTTGTATTGAAAGACAGCATAAGCACAACACACATACTGCTCTCAGTCGTTGGTACCTTGATTGCCACCGCACTTCTTTACCTGCTTGCGGTTAGACTCTATTCCCGTGAGAAAGTGATCTGACGATTGGGGGATCAGGCGATACATTGATCCACTGTGAGGTTCGCCAATAGTTGCCAGCACAATCCAGCGGCAAAAGTCACCCGCATCAACACCAGACTCACAAGCCGGGAAACTCGTACAAGTCGCCTGCGTAAGTACCCGTCATGAGAGAACCATCTTCCAAGGTAACGTCAACAATAACGTTCCAATCCGGCGCTGTGCCTGACACGTTAAAATTGCCCGATATCACTTTGAACACCTCATCAATTGCCGTGATCCTGCCGTCCGCTCTTTTATCGACAAAAACAACCACGTCAGACGCGTAATTCAGATCTTCAGGGGATTCACCATCTTCAATGGTGATTAATTCGAAACTTCCCCCGGTAAATACATCACTTCCCTGGTGCCGCAACTCGGCTGATATGAGTATAGAAGCTCCATATAATCCCCAGTCTAACCGGCTGCTTAGCACTCCGTCTAAGGTGCTTTGCTGTAACCGCGTTCTAACACTGCCATCATGCAGCGTTAAGTCGAGTTCCATAAAATCGTTATTGGAATCACGATAAGAAATATCAATCATCGCGCCGGTAACGGGCCTTTCATCCCCCGCAAACACCACTGAACCAGACCCTGTGGATACGACACCAGGCCCTGGCAGATTGGTATCCTCGTCCGCAGAACAATCGACATCACTGTTTGATTCCACCACGCCCCCGCCCGTGGAAGATGATTGAAACGAAGTGTCTGAGGAGACACTACAAGAAACACCACCAGAAAAATACTGATTTTCATTGCTGTTAGAACCAACTTGCTGACCCTCACCACTACTGCATCCTGCAAAAAGAGGGACAAGCGAACACAAAAAATAGAACTTATTGGCCATTAAACGACTACCTCACCGAAAATATTTATGGGCACCCACCCCACCCCCGAACTCTAACGCAAAGCACGATCACCTGGACACGCGATATTTTCAAGGCCTGCGACTATAGCTTACAACAACTCCTTAGCTTCCAGCTCGATAGCATAGACAATGGATTGCTGAAGAGCAGCGTGTGTCTCTGCATGCTTAAGAGTAATATCAGAATACTCGGTGAGTTCCTCATCACTTAGTGAAGAAAACAGATGGTCCATTGAACGCAACATGTCTCCTCTGAGAATGGATTCAAGCTTGACGAATTTATTCTTAATACGCTGCCCGTAGATTAATTCGGCACCCACCTTCTTTTCATCGCCAGAGCTTTCTGCTTTTTCCATGCAGCCACTGAGAGTCCAACCCGCATAATCTAACTCCACAGCGATACTGGCGATTCCTTTTCCTGTCACAGTATTGTTGTAAATCTGTTGTATTCGAGCAGCACGACCGGGATCAGATGTAAACTTCTTTAATGACTCCTCGTCAATATCACCCCGCTCCAGCTCCAGAACCTTGCGACCGGTTTGAGAGTCGTACCATTGAACCAAATCCAGAGCGACATCCTCCGGGGTGTTCTTTCTAAGATTATCTACCACCAGACTGTAAAGCCGCCCTACATCGGGCGATGCGGTATTCACAGAACTATCGCATCGGGCAGCATGTCGATTCGCAGCGTTTTGAATATCACCGGGAAACTGCCGAAGCATTGAAGAGATTCCCGTCTGCTGTAAATAAGTTGCATGAGTCTTCGTTACCGCTTCAGTCCTGACCACCGGGTTTGAAGGACGAACAGCTCTGGGCACATGTTTAACAGACCGCGCTACATGATCGAAGACAGTTTCCAGCCCCCTGCCGGCAAGGATTGCGAATCCTTCTTCAGCAGAAACACCACCGACACTAAGCTGCATTCCGGGCAGTTGACGGTTATAGGTTCCAGTTACACTACTATTGTCGCTTAACAATTCATAACCGACATAGTCCGCAAGCTTTCCTAGCGCGGTACCGACTGACACACTTTCATTAAAATCCCACTCTACAATGTATTGCAGAGGGTCAGATGGCAATTCATTAGCCAAAGGCGCAGGATTATCTCTGGGTGGCCCCAGGTAAAAGTCATTGTCTGAGACTAAAGCAGCGCGATTTTTATTTCTTGTCAATGCCGGTTTCGCTGCTGCCACGACAGCCATAGAACCATCCTGCACCGGCTCAATATTTTTAACAGGCGGGCTTATACTCTGCGCTGTCGGCTCGGCCGGGGACAGATCTACTTCCGCTATCGGTAAGACTTGAGGTTCAGAGACCACAATGGTTTCTGCTTCTGCTTCTGCTTCTGCTTCTGCTTCTGCTTCTGCTTCTGCTTCTGCTTCTGCTTCTGCTTCTAACAATGCTACCGTGTCAGATACAGGTTCGGCTTCTATTGCTGGTTGCGGTGTAGATTGAACAACAATTTCCGGCTCTTCAAACTCCATTATTTCTGCTTCTGCTACCACCGGTAGTGAGGGCACTATCTGTTCACTTGCCACCTCTTCGATTGGCTGGATTTTCGCTGTCGGTACGGGTTGTACCGACTGATCAAGCCAACTGCTATAGGTTTTAAGCCCTGAGCTCAGTGAAACGGTTTCCACCGAAATAGTCTCCTCCAACGGCAGACTTTCAACGATGGGGGCCGATTCTTCTGATTGATCAAACCATCCACCGGAAATTTTTACAGGCTCAACTTGCTCTACAGCTTCATCTATAACCAGATCCTGTAATAGCTCGTCCTGCGGTGTCGGAGTCGTTTCGGTGAGATCCACCCACCTGCTGACTGTTTCCTCTTCACCATTCAGCGTAATTGTATTTCTATTGGCCTGCGGGCCTGTCGATGCTTCAGCAGCATTGGATAGGAAATCTGAACTGGTGTTTCCTTTACGGGATAGCGAGTCAGGTTTATAGCTTGTCAGGGTGACTTCCTGATTCCTGGGTAATTCATCTCTGGCGTCAGGGCCAATCATCACAAGCGATTTTCCGAAGGGCCATCGCAGGGCATTACGCATCTGGTTTTCCTGGCTATAGAAATCCAGCTTGTCGCCATCGTGCTTTAAATTTTCATATCTGTCCTGAGCCGCGAAGAGATCTTCGACGGTAGGGAAATCGATCGTCGCACCGACAGTTAGTTTGGTTGTATCAACACTATCGAAGGCATGCGGGTTAATTTCATAGAGCGCTGCTGCAAGGTGATAAAAATCAAGTTCTCTGAATCGGTGACGTCGGGCAATATTCAGCAGCGTGTCTTCACTGCCTACGACTATTTGTTCGCTCTGAAACGGTATATCGGCCAGTCCGAACCCTGACAAGGTTTGATTGAGATCGCTGTAGTAGACCTGCAATGCTTTGGTACCGTGGTCTGTATTCTGTGCGGCTGCATTAGTGCCCCATAGAATCAGGCTGAACAATACTATCAAAGGTCTGACAATATTAATTTTCAATTCATTCACCTGTGGGTTGTCAGCTCAATTATTGGTTACAAGCATGCGCTACTGGCGCCAGCGGTTGTATTGAATAAGCTCTCTTGCCTTACCCAGCAAGGCACTGCCCTCGAAACCATTGGCTTTAGCATAGGCAAACCATCGATCATATAAAGGTTGCGCCTGCACGATCCATCGCTGTACCTCTGGTCCTTTGAGTACAGTGAGGTTATTTTTGCTCGCCACCAACCGGCCATAGGCATCAGCGCCGGCCATCACTTCAGCGGCAAACGCCGATAGACCCTTGCCACTGAAATTATTCAGTATCAATTTAAGATCTTCAGGCATTTTCTGGTAGGACTGCCAGTTCATCGCCATGACAAACGTAGTGGTGTACATGGCTCTTTTATCATCCAGTTCTAAATGATTATCAACTAGCTCTGCCAGTTTAATAGACGGGGTGACCTCCCAGGGCAACAACGTGCCATTGATCTCTCCACCACGCAGATTCTCCGGTATCGAAGGTAACGGCATTCCCACCGGCTGTGCACCCAGCTCACGCAATAACTCAGTGGCCAAACGGGTCGGCCCGCGGATCAGCATTCCAGAGATATCCTCAAGCCGTTTGACGGGTTCTTTTGTATGTACCACACCCGGGCCGTGAACCCAGGCTGCTAGAATTTTAGCATCGAAAAACTCGACCTCCTGAAGCTCGCTTTCTATGAGATCCCAAAAGGCCTTGGAAGTGGCTACTGAATCTTCCATCAGGAACGGAAGTTCAAAAACTTCTGACCGTTTGAATCGTCCGGGTGAATAGCCGGGGACCGTCAGTACAATATCCACCCTGCCCTCGGCCGCCTGATCAAACAGTTCACCGGGCTTGCCGCCAAGTGACATGCCGGGTGCGATCTCTACATTAATGCGACCACCAGAGGCGTCTTCCAGCGCTGCCTCCCAGTCGACCAGAAACTGGCGATGCAATGGCGCACCCGGGGGCAGGAAATGATGCAGCACAAGAGTGACTTCAGCGGCAGAAACCGAGGCCGAACAACACACCCCCAAAACACAGCCAATCAGCCTCAAAAATCTCATCTATATTATCCGTTGTGTCAGGTTTTCGTAGTGCCTTGCAGCAACCTGCTATTTCTTAACTTCCACTATTACTGTGCGTCTAACGCTACTAGCTTTCAGGGAGTCTCCCTTCAACCGTTTAATATAACGTAACAAGTCAGGCCATCTATTACGATTCATGTAGGGAATAGGCTTCATTACGAACTTCTAAGGTGAAGAAACAAAGGTGGTGATACTGCCCGCGATAACTTGCAGATCGTCATCTGCATCAATTCCTTTGTCAGGCATATGCCTAACCCGGATTCAATGAAAGAAAGTGGTTCAGGGCTTTAGATAGCCGCCTGTCTCAACAATGTAAGTATCAACTGAACCCGAATCGTACCAATCGGACCCGAACACTATTCTTGTACCGGTCGGGCTGAGGGTTGCGTGCGGCTCTCCGAAGTAAGCTGCATAACCCCCGTTCATCGCATTTTTACCGAATGAACGATGATGCGCCAACCTGCAGACCCGAGGCTTGGGGAAAGCAGTATCTGCGATGTATATTTCTGAATATAAAGCCGGTGCTTTTTGCCTGTTAATAAAATACTGAGTTTGCTCTCTTGTGCCAATACTGGATAGTGCCACTCTTCCCGTAAGCGTGTTCGACAACGCTGAAATATGTGTACTGCTGGTCGGGTAGGGATACCCGTGCTGTTGACTGATGATGTTACGGCACCCCCCGGTTTCCAGATTATGCTCCACCAGATGACCGACGCCCTTATCTTGATTGTTGTTACAACCATCAGGGCTGGGACCAAAGGCAACCTGATACAACGCGTCCTGCCCGTTGGCTGTCGTACCGACACTTGAATGTTCAGAAAACGAATTTAAATCCAGCATCCGCAGGGGCGAATCCAAAGTTGAATTCAGTACCTGCCCTTGCAATAGAAACAGTTCGCCACTAGCCGAAGGGGCTGGTGCAGAATTCGCAGACCACCTTGTGCCCTCCCCGATCGGTTGAATAAATGCTTCATCAGTACTCACACGGTAAGCGAACATGATGTGTTCACCGTCCCTGTTACGGCACCGAAAACCAAAGGAGTCATCATCACGGGATTGCATATGAACATCGGAGCCAGCAACCGGTACCGAGCTGCCACACCAGTTGCTGAAGTCCGCAATAAGCGTCGACTTATTAGTGAGAGGATCCATTCGCTTGAATTGTCCAAAGTCTTGCTTTGCAGCACTGACATAGAACAATTCACGCGGATTCGTGTGGCTCCAGAAAACCTCTTCAAGGTCTGCCGGGGTAAAATCCAGCTCACGTATGAATTCATAGGTGTGGCCATCGCGCAATTCGTGAGCGTTGCCGTTTTTCGACGTTCGATACAACATCAGCAGAGATTCATCAGCATTCCATGCCTGCATGGTGCTGTAAGCCGGCTTGTGAACTTCTCCGTAGGCACTGCTGGTAATTCTAACCACTTTAGTACCAAATGCCGGGTCAGTAAAAGGAACATTGACAGCAGGCTTCGACAGCATCGGCACCCGTAACTTGCGCGCATCCACAATCTGACTGTCGCACTGTAGCGTCGATTGTGCTGCACTCATTTCTATAGTGGGTAATCGGCTACCGTCAGAGGAACATGCTCCCAGGGACAAACCAACAACAGACAGACCTATTAACCGATTGCGATAACAACAGAAGGAGAACGCCATGAATCTTGAGTCTCAAATGAATTAGTCGCCTGAACGGCTTCGCCCCGATAACGACATACAAACGAAGGAGAAGTGAAATTCAACCGACATTGGCTTAGTCCGCAAACATTACCACACCAAGTCGGAAGCCTGACTTCAATCAGATTGCATTAACCTGTGCCGCGCGAAAAAAATAGCAGGTGAATTACAGACCTCTTACACAGACCTCTTAAACAAGAATTGCCAATCATTATTCAACCGGAGTCAGGACGCTATTATTCGCACCCGCCCATTCGACGGCAGCACATTCGCCGAAGCAATTTATGGTAAGGTTATTGTAGGTACTAAAGTTGAAGCGAGTAGCACTTTATTCTTTCGCATCACTTTGCAGTAGCTACCATTTAGTGGAAGGTATGGACACCTACACTCATTTGATATCGATCATGACACCGCAGTCTCGCGAGGAAATCGATACTTCAATTACCCGACTGTTTGACAGGCATTTTGTGCAGCGCATATGGCCGCAGAAAAACGACGATTAACAATCCTTAATTGCGATATGGTGGGCTCAACTGCACTTGCCGAAGAGCTTGACCCTGAAGTATTTGAAGTAATCATGCAGTCGTTTATTGACCTGTCTGTCAAAGTCATCGAACGCAATAACGGTGTATTTGCCCTCAACACCGGCGACGGTTACGAAGCCTATTTTTATCCGGGAACCGGATCGCCCGGCGCGGTCTATGCAATTGAATGCGGGCTGGATATTCAGCGATCACTGGAAGCCCTGAACAACAATACAGATCATCCTATTGCGGTACGTGTCGGTATTACTACGGGTCAGGTGGTCCTAAGCCCACACAAACTCAGCTCAAACGTCGAAGTCGATATCGCTTTTGGTAAACCCGCACATTTAGCAGCACGCGTGCAATCAAAAGCAGAACCGTGGGAGGTATACACAGACAACGCGACCAAAGAATCTGCCGACGCCTATTTTAATTTTCACCATGCCGGTAACAAGTTACTAAAAGGATTCAACAAACCGATCACCCTGTGGCGTGTACACAGCCACCGACAATCTGAATCCCGTTTTCATGCAAGGCTGACAACACTTTCACCGCTGGTGGGTCGCGCAAAGGAAGTATGCGAGCTCGATGAACGCTGGCGACAAGCGAAAACCGGCAACGGGTCTGCGATTGTTATTGTCGGGGAACCGGGCATCGGCAAATCCCGTCTAGTGTACGAGGCTTGTAACCAAGCTTATCCATCGCCAATGATTCTACAGTGCCTTGAACACCACGAAAATACCCCACTTAGGCCATGGACACGCTTGCTAGAATCTACTTCAGACATAAGCCCGCGGGATTCAGTAAAAGAAAGACGCGAGAAACTTGCCACGACACTTCGCAACCTTTTGCCCCTGAACGCAGATCAAGAACAATCAATGTTATCGCTAATGGTGCAATCGGTAACATCAACTGCCAGCGAAAATGTTTCACCGAAACAAAAACTCGAAGCGCTTTGCAGTGCAATCGTTGATGCCGTGCTGGACCTCGCCGACAAGCAACCACAACTTATCGTTATTGAAGATTTACACTGGATTGATCCTACCTCTCAGATGCTTCTGGAGTCACTTATTCAGAATTCGCATTCCAGAAAGCTATTAATACTACTGACCAGCCGTCCAGAGAAACACGATTATATTGCTGACAAGGAGATCGACCAGATCCACCTGCATCGCCTGTCACACAGTGAAACGGTGGAGTTAGCACTGACAGAAATGGACGGCGTTGTCTGCGAAGAAATTGAAGAGATTGTGCGATGGACAGATGGCATCCCGCTGTTTGTTGAAGAGATAGCAAAAGGGTCGATATCATCGATCAATACAAATGCTTGTCATGGAGGTATCAACAGCGAATTCCGTCCCGCCGTACCAAACTCGCTACAGGATACTCTACTGGCACGACTGGACAGGCTGGGGGATGTTAAACAACTCGCCCAGGTCGCATCGGTCATTGGTCGCGAATTCGATGTAGAAACCCTTTGCCTTCTCAAAAATTCAGAAGCCACAGAAACACGACAAGACCTTAAGCGCCTTGTCGATGCAGGCATTTTATTAAAGCTGGATGAAAGTGGCGACAACCTGACCTTCAAACACGCGCTGATTGAGGACGTGGTTTATAAAAACCTGCTGGACCGCGACGCGAAGATGTTGCACAAGCGGCTGGCAGCAATCTATCAGGAAGAATTCGGTGATATGCAAAGCGCCCGATCCGAAGTCATCGCGCATCATCTAAGCATGGCTGGTGAATGGCATCTTGCAGCACAACTTTGGCTGGAGGCGGGCATCACTGCCAGAGACACCGGCTCAAACCTCGAAGCAAAAGGACGACTGGAACTTGGCCTTAACGCCGCTAATCAACTCGACGACGAAACTGAAGCACAAAAACTACAGGTGCAAATTCAGTTGATCCTTGGCCAGGTGATCAGCGCTCACTTTGGCCCGATAAATCAGGACGGTCACCAGGCATTCGAAAATGTCGTTGAAATTGCAGAGCCACTCGGCGATGAGGTCAGCGTTGTCTCCGCTCAAACCTATTTGATGTGGCTGAACTTTGACTCCGGTGAATTCGAGGTCACGCTTTCAGCGGCAGCAAAGCTAACTGATTACGCAAAACAGGTGGGCAATCATCAGGCGGCCGCATTAGGGTTACTTGGCGCCGGGATGTGCCAGTTTGCAATGGGAGATTTCATACATGCGAAAGTCTCACTGGAAGAGTCACTACAATATCTGAAACACAATTTCGAACACGTAGAAGGCTACCCGGGGAAAGCCTACACCTACCTTGGTTTTATCACGCATATACAAAATGATGCAGAGAAAGCGCTCTCACTTTGTAAACACTCTATTGAAATCAGTGAAGACAAAGCCGCCTACGACCTGGCAGCAGCACTTGGGAATTCTCTGTACCTGAATGTGCTTCAACACGATTTAGAAACTATGGAAGCGACTTCATCCCGGTTGATGTCGCTGTCCGAAAAAACAGGCTTTATCAAATGGTATTACCAGGGTGCTTTTTTCTATGGCAGCATTTTAGCAGCACAGGGTGAAGTGTCCGGCCTTGAAATGATGCGAGAGGCCATTGACCGGTTCGAACAATCCGAAGAGCTCGTAGAGCTGTCGATTTTCTATGGATTAATGGCTGACCGTTATCTAATGCATCACGAATACACCGAAGCGAATCACTGGGTGGACAAAGGTCTGAATCTGGTCAGCACATTTGGCGAGTGCTTTGTAGAAGCACCCCTGCTACGACTGAAAGCTCGGTGCCTCAAGCATACAGACCCTGATTTGACGCTGGAAATCGATAATTTCTTTCAACAGGCAGAAAATGTTGCCGCCTCTCAAAACGCGATTATCTGGCAAGCCGATGAAATAGCCGGGAAAAATAACAGCGATATGTATAATATGGACAGAAGGTTTCCATAGCAGTGAAAGATGAATCGAACAGTCGGCAATCTTTTCTCAGACCTCGAGGAAATAGACCCCAGTCTTAAAACCAGGCCACCAATGCTTGGCAAACTGGCACGCAGGCAAACAAAGTCACAGGCATACAGCCAGGCAGCGCTGTTCTCGGCCATGGCATCCGGAGAGGTCGCATTGTTTGACGATTTTCCCGCCCCGATCACCAACAACAAAACCTCAAGCCCGGTTAGACAACTGGAAACCGTACTCAAAAGAATGGGCCGACACCATCGTTTTAATGTTCGTTGTGGCCCCGGTGGCGCTAATAAACGTTTGAATGGCCATGAACTTGTGCAGCGGTGGAATAGCTCACGTGCAATGGTGAATGTAACCGATTTACATATACGCGGCACGGCAATAGAACGCCTGGCCGATCCAACCAATCTGAGCTGGTTCAATGTGCTGCCCGATTGCGGTGAAGAAGCAGCAGCGCAAGAGATGATGTCACTAGTAGTTAGCTCAAGAGGCTGCGTTTCTGATTCACACTCGGATGCACCGGATAGCAGCAACTATTGTTTTACCGGCGAGAAAGTCTGGCTGTATTGGGATACCTATGAAGGGCAGAAGCTGGGGCTGGAGGATTGCTCTGTAGATACTGTCTATACAGACTGTTCGTTTGATATGAGTCGCTTTCTCAAACTGAAGTCCGCGCGTTGGTTGACGGTTACTGAAGGACAGGCACTCTTTTTACCGGGAGACTACACACACAAAGTGATCACCGCCGAACAGTATCTCGGTGTGGGAAGTTTTTATGTCAGCCTGCCAAATAGCCTGCGTTCCCTGTCCCGATGGAATTTACACGGACCTCTGTGGTCTCAGGAGCAACCGGCAGATGAAGAGGACACTGCTTTGATAGAGATCACGCAGCAGGTCCAGCAGATGGTTAAAAAACTACATTCAAGGAGCACAAAATTCAAACAGCGGCTCGGCTACGATCACCTGCCGTCTGCTCTGGAGAACTGGCACCGATCCACAGGAAAACGCCAACAGCAAAAAGTGCTGACATCAACACGCTTTTCCGATTACGTAAAACTATTGCAGAATGTCGAGAGAACCAACTAGCACTTAATTAATTCTATTATTTTCACAGAAGGAACAGCAAAAGAGCTAAAAGCTTTTTTGCATCCGGACAGAGAATATTGTCTGCGGTGACGACGTATTGTCACCATCACCAGAAGAGTCTCAGGAAAGCTTGCAGGTGTCTTAATGAGCAACCCTAAAAAACCTTTATTTATAGGCCCCGGGCAAACCGCGGTAAGCGTTCAGCAAGGACTAAAGCTTGCCAGTTACTACTCGAGCACGCCCGAAGTTGTATTTGACCAGAAGCTACGTAAGCAAGATCTGTCAAAACTACCATTTGAGTCGCTGCCGCTGGCTGCATCGTCGACTGCATCTGTCAGCAAGAGCGCGCTCAAGAAAATGCAACAAGCTATTAAGCGCATGACCGAGGGTAACTGGGAATCAGTCTATGTCCCCACAAAGCCGGGCGACGGCAACAACTCGGGCAATGGCATGACAGGAATCTTTTTACAAAGGCCGGATTTAGAAGTCATCGTTGAATCGGCCAGCTCAAACACTACTAACGCCTGTGAATTAAGAACCAAATACATCTGGCCAAAAATCCGACGATACGAAACACGCCATCGAATCCAGCCGCAGAACTATAACTACTCGTTGGTTTATCATCACTATCGCAAAGCATTCGAAGCAGCATTTGATTTGATGATATTTTCGATCTGCAAGCTACATCGTCAGTTAAAGCACACCATGCTCGATCGCAAACGATTAGGGTTGTATTTTGGAATCACAGATTACTACGGTGACCCGGATAAATTACCTGCACATTTATTAAAGCAGGTGCTAGCCAACAACCCCAACCCGCATGTCTTTAATAATGCCGGGTATCTGGAACAACTACATCGCTTCCGCAAGCAGCCGATATTACCCGGCAACTATCATACGGATGGCATAGAGAAATCACTGGATGTTCAGGGCATTTTTACTGTACTTAATCAGGGCTGCACTGGTGGTGAAACGCTAATTCGTCGTCGCGGCATTCGACGATATCAACACCAGAAAAATAAAGACGGGGCAACGAAAGACATCACGGTCAGGCTTAATACACCCGAAGGGCACACAGGGCTTTGGGTACCCAGTTGGGGTAAAACAGAAGTCGAGCACACACCGGGGCCGATACAGGGCGGGCATCGAACCATTATTGTTTTTGGATTAGATTCCATGGATTCCGAAATCGAAATAAAAGAATCAGAAACGCGAAAACACTACGGCTCCCACTACGAGACCCGCTCATGGGACAAACGCAGCTGGCATCGGGGAAACAGTCCGATAGAAGTACCAGACAAGCGACTATGGAATGCTGAATAGTGATTGCACTGACACAACAGTGCTTCTGAACTGAAAGACGTCAGGCCGGCTCTACTATGTTCGGGCGCTCACCCGGACTTAACAGGTTGGCATCAATATTATCCAGCGCGTCTCTCAGGTCTTCTTTCGTAAATGGCTTACACAAACAGCTGGCCGCACCAGCTTCAAGGGACTCCTGTACACGGCGATCAAGCGGATTACCGGTTGAAATTATTATTGGAAATTCCGGCTTTATCAGCTTTATATATTTAACGACGGCCAATCCATCGACCAGCGGCATAAACAAATCGACAATAGCCAGATCAAAAAAACTTTCCGAATTCTGGAACAACTCTATCGCTTCGTTGCCAGAAGCGACAGACTCTACTTCGAAGCCCCAGTGCTCCAGAACAATGGCTGTCGAACAACGCACGCTATCATCATCATCGACCAATAACAGACGATTCTTTTTGCCATTTTTCTTGTGTGCAGTCGGAAACGTCTCGACAGGCAGCGGACTTTCATCACTTGCCATTAACCAGAATCGAACACTCGTCCCTGAATCAGGATCACTGGTCACCAGTATAGGTGCGTGGTGGCTGCGCAGTAGTCCGGCAACAAAAGACAACCCCATTCCGGTACCTTTTGACTTAGTGGTAAAGAAAGGAACAAAAGCGCGGCGAAGTGTGGCCGTATCCATGCCTTCACCATGATCAGTGACCACGACACTGACATAGTTACCCGGAACTGCCTTTTGACGCAGTGTCATGTTATCGAGTTCAGATTCAGTCAAATACTCAACTGTAACACCCACACTAATCTTTAAAGCAGCACCTGATGCTTCCACAGCATTCGATAAAAGGTTGACAATCACCTGGGCAAGCTTCGAGAAATCAGCTTTAACATGAGGCAATCCTGCGCTGATACGGGTTTCTATATGGGCCGGCCCATAGAGATCAACAAACCGCCTCAGCCCCTCATCAACAATAGACCCTGGACATAACAATTCATTGTTAGTGCTTTTTTGTCCGGCGAAGGTCAGTAAATGACTGCAAAGTTCGGCACCACGAAACCCGGCACTTTTAATCTCGTTGGCAAGCACAGCCATTTCAGGTTCAACACAGTCAGCCAGATACTCTGCATTGGCTACGATCGGCACCAACAAGTTGTTTAGATCATGCGCTACCCCGCCAACCATAATGCCCAGTGCTTCAAGTTTTTCCCGATTCGCGACCGCCGATTCAACACGCAAACGATTTCGGGTTTCAATTTCCAACTGATTTTTGGTATGCCATAAAAGTATTTCATCCATCACAACCCTGGCAAGGTCTTGAAGTATCTCTCGCTGTACGTCGCTTAGTTTATTTTTATCCTGACTAAGTACACACAAAGCCCCCAGGCGATAACCATCCGGATCAATCAGGGGAGCAGCAGCATAAAACCGCACACCCAACACCCCGGTGATCAATATACTGGATGAACTTATAAGGTGGGTATCCTCGATCTCATAGATGTCATCAGACAGAATGGCGCTTGAACAAAATGTAGGATCTCTGGGGACTTGTTTTGCATCAAGCCCGAATGCAGACTTAAACCAGATACGATCACGATCAACAAGACTGATTACAGCTACGGGCATGTTCAAAGCGGTAGCGGTTAGTCGCGTCAGCCTGTCACAAAAATCGTCCTGATCTGAATCCAGAAGTCCGTAGGAGTACAGGGCTGCCAGGCGTTCGTCCTCATTGCCCGCCAGAGGTAATTGCATATTCGCTGTCTCTTAAATCATCGCCTGAATGATCATAACACGATCAGGCAGCTACAAAACCAGTCTACCCGGGAGGTCTATACACCTGTCTTCATCACTGTCGCTAACAACCAACAGATGACTCACCCTGGTATTCGAAAATAGAAAAAGAAACGGCGGGTGACATTCGCCAGTGTTCGAAAATCGTCAGGCCACTGTAATCGGAAGAGGTCGGGTTACGGCAAAAACACGCAGTCCTGGATTTCGAATCACAGAAACAAACAAGGATCTTCAGGCAATTTTTGCTGACTAATCAGGAGAGGCAAAAACCAGGATACTAGGGTAACAATGCCACCCGGAGATAAACAAGCAGGAAAGAGGGAGCTCATTAATTGATAGGCGCGGCACATCAACAACAACTAAAGAGGCCACCCCGTTCAGGGGTGGCCGACTTTTACTACACTGCGTTATGCCAATAGATCAAAACGATCTGCATTCATAACCTTGGTCCAGGCTGCCACGAAATCACGCGCAAACTTCTCGGCGTTATCGTCCTGTGCGTAGACTTCAGCATAAGCGCGCAAGATTGAGTTTGAGCCAAAAACCAGATCAGCGCTGGTTGCTGTCCACTTAACATTACCAGTGCTTCGATCACGGATTTCATAAGTGCCATCAGACTCAACAGGATGCCAGCTGTTATCCATATCGGTCAGGTTAACGAAAAAGTCATTCGTTAGTTGCCCTTCACGATCAGTGAAAACACCATGCTTTGAATCACCATGGTTTGTACCCAGTACACGCATACCACCCAACAGCACAGTCATCTCAGCAGCGGTAATACCCAGCAACTGCGCACGATCAAGCATCAATTCTTCAGGACCAACAGCGTACTGTTGCTTCTGAAAGTTCCGGAAGCCATCGGCCAATGGCTCGAGGACCGAGAAGCTTTCTGCATCAGTCATATCGTCAGTGGCATCACCACGGCCAGCAGTAAAAGGCACTGTGACACTATGACCAGCCGCCTTGATGGATTGCTCCAGACCTACGTTACCTGCCAAAACGATAACATCGGCAACTGAAGCACCGGTGTCCGCTGCAATAGACTCCAGTGCACCCAGCACTTTGCCAAGGCGAGCAGGCTCATTAGCAGCCCAGTCTTTTTGAGGCGCTAAACGAATGCGTGCACCGTTAGCTCCACCGCGCTTATCTGAACCACGATAGGTGCGAGCACTATCCCATGCAGTTGCGATCAAATCGGCTGCTGCAAGGCCACTATCAGCGATTTTAGCTTTTACAGCGTCAACATCGTAAGAGCTTGAACCCGCTGGAACCGGATCCTGCCAAATCAAATCTTCAGCGGGTACATCTGGCCCGAAGTAGTTTGCTCTTGGCCCCATATCACGGTGCGTCAACTTGAACCAGGCACGCCCGAATGTATCTGCAAAGTACGCTGGATCGGCGATGAATTTCTGACAGATCTCGTTATAGATCGGATCAATCTTCATGGCCATATCGGCGTCGGTCATCATCGGGTTATGACGAATAGATGGATCGGTCGCATCAACCGGCTTTTCTTCTTCCGGCATATCTACCGGTTCCCACTGGTTGGCACCGGCAGGTGATTTTGTCAGCGCCCACTCATAGTTGAACAAGTATTCAAAGTAGCCCATATCCCACTGTGTGGGGTTTTTGGTCCAGGCGCCTTCGATGCCTGAAGTAAAAGCGTTGGCAGCCTTTGCAGAGTGTCCCGGGTTAGCCCAGCCAAAACCCTGTGCTTCGACGCCTGCAGCTTCCGGCTCTGACCCGATGTTTCCATGATCGCCACCGCCGTGCGCTTTACCTACAGTGTGGCCACCACAGGTTAGAGCCGCAGTTTCTTCATCGTTCATCGCCATGCGAGCAAACGTTTCGCGTACATGCTGTGCCGTGCGTGCCGGATCAGAATTACCGTTCACACCTTCCGGATTTACATAGATCAAACCCATGTGTACGGATGCCAGCGGGTTGAACATAGTGGATGCATCGTCCAGGTCTTCGTAGCGATTGGCGCTGTCGGCCAGCCACTCATCTTCAAGTCCCCAGTTGATATCAGTTTCAGGACCCCAGATATCCGGTCGGCCAAAACCGAAACCAAAAGTCTTCAGCCCCATGGATTCATAAGACATGTTACCGGCAAGGATAATCAGATCAGCCCATGACAGTGCGTTACCGTATTTCTTCTTTGCAGGCCAGAGCAGACGACGTGCTTTATCCAGACTGGCGTTATCCGGCCATGAGTTCAGCGGCGCGAAGCGAATGTTGCCTGAACCAGCACCGCCACGGCCATCACCCATGCGATAAGAGCCCGCTGAGTGCCATGCCAGTCGAATCATCAACCCACCGTAGTGACCCCAATCTGCCGGCCACCAGTCCTGACTGTTTGTCAGCAAGGCTTTGACATCAGCTTTGACCGCCTCAAAGTCAAGCGCCTTGACTGCATCGCGGTGATTGTAATCCGCATCCATCGGGTTAACACGGGCACCATGCTGATGCAGAATGTCCAGATTCAGTGCATTGGGCCACCACTTGGTGACCGGCTTATCCATCGAAGTGTTTCCACCATGGGCAAAGGGGCAACCCCCTCCAATATCGCCGTCCATTTGTTTCTCCTGGTTATGTGAGTTGTTGTTTTACGATGTGATTTTTAAGTGGGTGGACAACAAGATGCTGCCCCGGTGTTACTAACGATAATCGTGTGTTTTCCGCTGCAAGTTGCATTGGTATTGTATTGCTTTGTTGGTTACGAAGTGATCCGGACATTGCGAACACAATGTTATTGGCAATCAGGGCACAGGCCCCAGTAGATCACCTCGGCCTCGTCAATCTGGTATCCATGATCATGATCAGCAACCAGACACGGGGCATCCCCGACGGCACAGTCGATGTCGATCAGGTTCCCACACTTGCGACAAGCCAGGTGGTGGTGATTATCAACCCGATGCTCATAACGTGCGGCCGAACCCGCCGGCTGTATCCGTCGGATCAGGCCGTGTTCGGACATGGCATTCAGTGCATCGTAAACGGCCTGCCGCGAGATTACGCCAAGCTCTAATCGCACAGCCTGACAGATTTCATCGGCCATCGCGTGCGGTGCGGTCTGCACTGCCCGGTACACTGCCAGACGCTGCGCTGTGACCTGCAGGCCCGCTGCCCTCAGCGCTGCAGATACCTGTGTTGGGGTTTGACTGATTTCAGATTGCTCCATGGAAGTAGTTTATGGCCAATTCTGTACTAGATCAATAGTTGTGTTTAAGAAGCACACGATTTGCACATAAACACGCATTCGGCTCAGCGACTTTGGACTAAAAAAACCAGCGCAGGCAGCTTTAACCTGCCAATTGAAAAGATCGCGAAAGCGCTGAAAAACCCTGGGGTGTAGCAGAGAGAGAGAGAGAGGCCGAATAAAGTTACCTTTGGCCGACTTACAAGCGCGCTAAAAATAGATCGGTCGCCTTGTGGTTAATGCAGGCTTGTACCCTGGCTACGATTAATTCTTGCAGTGATATATATGCACTACAGTGAAAAATGGCGCTGTCATTATAATAGCTTGTCAGTTAAAGCCTGTTCTTTGCAGCCAACGGTGAAGAGGATTAATTCATGCCCTACGATCCAGATTTTATTTCAGGCCACTCAATACCCTTACCCACACCGAGTGAGAGAGTTCGAAAAAATACTTTCACACAAAGCTATATCCACCATTCCCGCCATTCGATATTGTTCAACGAAGAGCGCGGGTTCGCCTTTGTATCGGCACATAATATCGACGGTGCCACTCTGGCTTCATCTCAATTTACGTCTCGCAGCTTTAAGAATGATCCGAAAATACAGCCAACGTCTTTGCAGGTAGATAAGAATCGCGGCTACCGGACCAGCCCGCAATCAGGACTAGGCCCCAACCCGTGGGATCAAGGCCACTTGGCCAGACGCAAGAGCTTATCGTGGGGCTCAGAGCAGGACGCCAGTACAGCGGAAAGAGAAAGCGACATGTGGTCGAACATAGCACCACAGCATGAAAACCTGCATTCTGATGCCTGGGGGAAAGTCGAAGACTGGATGCTGGATCGCGTTTCGGATGATGGTCATCGGGCTTGTGTATTCACCGGACCGGTGTTCACAGAAGATGATCCCGAACACAAGAATGGCCCCGAAGAAGACCCGATACGGATCCCCGCCGGATTCTGGAAAGTAATTTCTGTGCCGCGGTCGGGCAAAATGCGTTCAGCAGGTTTTCTTGTCTGGCAAAGAGACTACGACAGTGAACAGCCCCTGGGCTTTGCGCCTGTGTTAGAACAGGTGCGACTAACCACAATAGAAGTACTGACCGGCCTTACTTTTCCAACACTAAGACTATTTGACCCACTACTATTTAATCTACAGTCAAACACAAGACAACGTGCAACCGAACAAGCACGCGAACGACTGCACAGAGATGTTACCGCAAACCAAAGTGGTGCGCCCGAGTCAACCAGCCAAAACGGTGAGGCACTGCTCACCGATACCCGATCTACTGAAACAAGCGCTATCCATTCAAAACAAGACATCGTTTTATAAACATCTACGACGATCCCGAAACAACCACCTAACGAGACACACCGTTGACTGTGGCTTCCTGTTCCAATGCATCTACAATGGCTTGCTCCAGCTCTGTGTAGAGAAAAGCATGCTCCGTAAGCACTTCGGCATACTCGGCAAGTTCGCCGTCATCAAGTGTTGAAAACTGGTACGCCAGTGTTTGATGCATATCTTCCCTGAGCAACGATTCTAGTTTTGACTTTTTCTTTTTTA
The DNA here is from genome assembly GCA_036873875.1 of Laminaria ephemera. Lineage (NCBI taxonomy): Eukaryota > Phaeophyceae > Laminariales > Laminariaceae > Laminaria > Laminaria ephemera. The sequence continues at coordinate 27,433 of JAYJMJ010198508.1, forward strand.
TGCCCTGTCCGTGAGCGATTTCAAGGCTCATCTTCTGAGCATCTCCAGAGCGCTCTGCCTGTTGCCTACAGCCGCTGAGTAACCAGCCTGCATAATCCAGCTCGACAGCCACACTGGCTATCCCTTTGCCCGTCAGCGTATTGTGGTAGATCTGCTTAATGTGTTCGCCATAAACGTTATCTTTAGAAAATCGCTCAAATTTCTCTTCGTCAATCTGGCGCTGCTCAAGTTCTAACACTTTGCGGCCGGTCGGTGATTCATACCAATCCACAAGCTTACGTGCCGCAGGCTCAAGCGTTTTTTGTTGAAGCCTGGCGACAACCCTTTTATTCAGGCGGGCCGGATCAATCTTTTGACTACTAACCGAACTATCGCAGCGACTGGCATGCCGGTTTGCTGCAGTTGTAATATCTGCGGGGAACTGACGCAACATAGAAGTGATACCAGAGGCTTGTACAAATTGTTCAAGGGTTTTCGACGCTTTTATATCACTGGCCGCTACTCTGGCCGGTGCCTTCCGCCTTGGAGTATGTTTTACAGATCGGGACACGTGATCAAATTCTGTTTCCAGCCCTCTTCCCGCTAGCATTAAAAAACCTTGTTCCGCGGTAATTCCATTAATGCTACGCTGTAAAGCTGGCAATTGACGAGCATACGCATGCAACACACTGGCATCAGTACTTGTTAATTCATACCCGACATACTCTACAAGCATTTTAAATACAGCACCGACGGTGGCGTCAGCCTGATATTCCCACTCAATAGCCGAACCCATTGGATCAGACGAAGTGTTAACTGGCAATTTCTCACTGGCTTGTCTTGGCGGGCCAAGATACGAGCCATCTGATTCAGCGGTTACAAGGCGTGGTGCCTGCTGGTTTTTTTCCGAATCAGACTTTCGCTTTGCCGTTGGCGCAGCGCCCACACGGTCCTTTGCTGTATTCTCCTGTGCGACTACCACTTTCTTTTTAGTATTCGCTGCTCGCGCGGCCGCCAGAACAGGCTCGCGAGATCGTTGAGATTGAAAACCGTTAGTCGTGCTGTTCCCTGTATGGCGACGCTGACTTGGCAGGGTAAAATCCTCACTACGTAAAAAGTCATTACCGGCCAGTGGTCCGATCATAGATTGTGATTCACCAAACGGTTGCCTAAGGCCTATACGCATTTGGTTTTCGTTATTAGCGAAGTCCAGCGTACCACCCGTCAGTGTTAATTTTTCATATCGATTCTGAGCATAAAATATATCCCCGACCGAAGGCATCTTGATGGTACTACCCGCCGCTAAATGAGATAAATCCCCATCACCGATTATCGGGGCATTAGCCTCATAAAGCGCAGCCGCAAAATGCAAAGGGTCAAGATTTTTAATGCGATTACGTTGTGCAAGCTTTAACAAGGAGTCGTTTCGACGCAACTTGATGTTCTTTTCCCGAAACGGAACATCATCAATTTCGTAGGGTGACAATGCGAGGTAAAGGTCACTGTAGTAAAGCCTCAATTCCGCTGGATCGTTCTGGACTTCGTTTTGAGCCACAACAATATTTGCCAGCGCCAGACACAGCAAAGCAATATAAAGCCTGGTATTCTTTAAGATCAATTCTCTCACCTGCGGACTGTCGACTGATGGACTACGTATATTGGAAACAGTATCTGTTACCGCAACCTGCAGCACTGGTTTAGAACACTGGCGTTACCCAGCATGACACCTTAAAACTAATCCGTTCTATACAGCTGACTGCCTGATCGATAAGCAGACCTGACTTTCAATCAATCGCCATTCCCGTGACTACATCTACAACTGAACAACTCTTTAAATCAATACAACCAACACTCTTAGCACGTAAAATACAGTTCAGCCTGAAGCCGATCAGCCATACCTTGACCGATAAGTATCGATACCATGCCACCAGCAATTCCGGACCGACCAACCCAACGACCCCGGAAAAATACGCCACTGTAAATCATACTCAGTGACATCACGTTTCAGGGCTCCTGATCGGTAATACTGGCTAAAAAAGTTTAGACCTCGTCGGCAGACTCGCAAGTTATTTTTGTTATCAGGGGAAGCGGGCGCAGGGCAATCACACCAGAACGGCACCACCGTCAATAGTGCAGACACAATCAACGCCAGATACACCGCAAACCGATTAAAGATTGGCTGTTTTATGCACCCCGTCAAAAAAAGAACACTCGGGAACCCGGGGTTGTGCGACAACTCACCGCAGATACGTGGTTCAGCCCTTTGAATCAACGGGCCTCCACCGGCTTTATTCATACGCAATGATGCACCCGTTTGCTATGACCCCACGGCAGAGCATTTCTGTTTGCAGCCGGGCACTGTAGATCAGCAATCAATGAGACTGTGAACCACTTAGTCCTTTCCTGAATCGGCCTGCAACTTCACTGAAATAAAATTTGCCTATGGCGATAACAACTACGTTGTCGTTAATTTTTGATTCTAAAACAACAACAAACACGAGCAACCAGCTGTATCGAACGTCAAACGCACGCCCAGGCTCTACACCGGATGGTCGGAATGAAGTTTTGCTATTCCTGACTACAACCGGTATCAGCCTTTCACTGCGTAATCGACCGTTGTCGGAAGTACCGGGCTTTAAAAAGGCACCGGACGATAAAGATCTAAGGAACATCAACAGATGCCAGCTAAAGCGCCGTACGCTATAGAAAATACTACTATTAAAGAAAAAGAAATCGTCAGCGCATCGATACGGATCAAACGAAGTGCCTCACTGTTACTACTGGCACTTTGCACCAATGGCAATAACGCACTGGCAGAAGATCAGGCACCGGAAGCGGCAGAAAAATTTCAACGTAGTATTTATGCAGGTGCAGGTCTTGGAATCAGCAGGCTCGAACCGAATACCAACAAAATCGAAGGCTGGCAGGTAAACGATCGATTAAACAACGGCGGCCAGATCAATCTGGGGCTGGATCTATTCAGGCAGCTATCCGTTGAAGTCCATTCAGCTGATCTCGGCAGTGCCGGGCTATCACCTGATGGACGCATCAATTATCACATCGACGGAGTTAGCGCACTGGTTTATGCCGGAGGAAATCGTAAGCGCTACAAACGCCAGGGCCTTACAGCTTACGGGCGCGGTGGATTCGGACTATTGAGCAACTCTCCGGTAGGGGATGTGCCTTTTAGAAAGATTGATGCTAACCAGTGGCTTTGGGGTGCCGGGTTGGAGTACACCCACCGAACCGGTCTTGGAGCAAGAGCAGAGGTTATTGCATTTTCTGAAGATGCCCAATACGGACAGCTTGGGATGTTCTATCGATTCGGGCAAAAAAAGAAAGCCGCTGAAAAAACGCCATCCGACCGGAAACTGACAGAAACCGATCGTGACAATACTGAACTGGCTGCAGCTCCTCCTCCCCCGCCACCTCCACCGCCGCCTCCCCCTCCGCGTGTAGAGCCACCGGAGCCGGCAGCGAAGCCAATGGTCGAAAATAAATGCAGCGACCTTAAGGGTGAAATGGATGGCATCAGGTTTGACAGTGGATCAGCTCACCTTACCACTGCCGCCAAATCGGTACTTGATGATGTGGCGGCTACTTTGGCTGAGTGTCCGCAAGTTCCCGTCATTATTTCTGCACACACTGACAGCCAAGGTTCAGAAAGAACCAACCAGATACTGTCACAGCGCCGCGCCTGGGCGGTGATTAACCACCTTCGGGGAATCGGTATTGATCTTTATCGATTGATACCACGGGCATTCGGAGAAACTCAACCGATTAATAGCAACGATACCGATGAAGGTCGAAGAAACAATCGAAGGGTTGAATTTATTGCCCGGTAGATTGCGTGTTAGCATCTTCCGATTGGTTATGAGGACGGTCACACTCTAAAAGGGGAGGCCGTTCACGCACAATGGACGCATTGTGTGGCTCAACGGCAGTGGGCGTTTACTATCAGCGTACTCAACCATAAACAAAAACGACCTTAGGCTTTCACCCGAGGTCGCATACTGAACCTTGATAATTCGGGATAGATTAAATTAATAACTCGCTTCTATTAGCGAGGACTTCTCAATCCCACTCTGGCCGGTTTCTTCATCAACAAGTTGCAGTTTAGAACCAGCAGCCACCAACCCCATCTTCACCTGTTGCCAGACATAATAGATACCACCCGGCTCAGCTTTTACATCCAATACCGACTTATCGCCCTGCGAAGCAATAGTGTGCGTACCTTCCTCAAGATCTAGCTTGAAAAATGATTTAGGGCCAGTGGCCCCAATCAACTTTCCGTTAACAGTCACCGGCATTGATATCGCCGCACCAAATATCTGATCACGATAGATATACAATTGTGCTGAAGAAGGATTAACAGCGAACTTCTTGGCGGCTAAGTCTTGTTCGGCTGGAGCCTTATTAACGCTTGCACAACCCGATACAAACACTAGTGATATAACGAGTAATAATACTGCTTTCATTTTTCCCTTATCCTTTGTGATATTACATTTATCCAAATTAGCGCATAAATAGATCAAGCTGAATTCTGATACACACGGTTCAAATTGTCTTTAGATACACACGTTATATTGCTCAACAACAGTGCCACACCAATGTGAGTATACTCACCCTATTCAGAACCGTGAACTACCCGCATATGACCCATGAGAAGATGTCGAGTATAGACACCGCTGAGCGGTCGTTTACCTTCAACAGATAGCCGATAATCGTTCGCCTTCGGGTACTACGGAAAAACACACCAATCTCAGTCGTCATCGCGTAATAGCGGCTTCTCGTGTGTGTGCGAATCACCAACAGATTGAAGCCGGCAACTACGCCTTCCGGCCTGACCGGCAATCAAGATCACTCCCGGGAACGACGAGCAATACGCGACTTCATCGCCGCATGTGCTTCTTCAGAACCATCATGGAATGAGCCAAACCATTTATCCAGCGGCACCATGCCATCGGCGTAGTTAACCTCAAAGTGCTTGTGGTGCAGGTAATGCGCATAGTAGGAAATATCCATACTGGATTCTTCCCCTGTTTGCATTCGATCAAAACCAGTGTGCCCCTGTGCCGGCGCTAACCCGAGGCGCGAGGCAAGATTGATCATATGAATCGGGTGGGCGGGGATGATCAGGAACAACAAGATCGAAGAGAAGTAAATCACATGCTCAATCGGATGCATTGATAACCCTGACCAGGGCCCGGGATTGGTATTTCGGTGGTGGAGTTTGTGCGCCACCCTGTACAGAAGTGGCCAATGAAGGCTACGGTGAGCAAAGTAGAATCCAACCTCGTGAATAAGGGGCACCAGGAAAAAAAGCAAAACAAAAGCAATCGGGTGTTCGGAAAAACTGACGACCGCTATATGGCCACTGGCATAGGCCCAAAGTAACAGTACTTCATAGGCTGTCCAGATTGGCACCCCGCTAACAAGAGTCCAGAACATATTGTCAGCCGTTTGGTTCTTAAAAAGAAAGATCGAAGAATCTTCTCTGGGCCAGTTTTTGTTGTATTTAAACGTGGTGCCCTGTTTACGCCAGACATATAGCCACAAATGCCAACCACCATACACCAGCAACGCGAGCACTATATTGCGCAGCAGGATGACCGCAATCCAATATGTGATGTTAGCTGAGAAAGACGCTAACGACGGAGAGAGAAATTGCCATATTAATATGGCAGCTACGGCATACAGCACATTCCACGGCAGAAAGTAACCGGGAAACCCGAAAAACCATTTAGCCAATTTAAACGCCCGCGGGGGCCAAGTGAAGAAGGGCCCGTAACTGATGCGGGCATCTGGCGACCAGTTGCCGCGACTGTCTGTTTTACCGTATTTTGACTCAACCATGTTGCTGACTTCTGTTGATAATCTTATGTTAATAAATGACAGAATTTTATCGCTATGCCTGCAATATTATTATAGAGCCACAGGTTGCAGCAAATTTCAATTTTTTGCACGCCACTATTGAAGCAGGCAATATTTGTAGTCTCGCGCTGCGCACGACCTCCGCAGCATGGCGTATACACTGGATCAAAAACAGTTGTAAAGAGTCACACGATCATATTTCCTACCTTACGAAAATAGATTTTCACAGGGCCACAAATCAGTAAAACAAAAATGCGGTGGAAAAGCTGAATAACCAAACCCGGAAAAACCGCACCTAACCCCGGCCAGGTCATACGATTAAAGTATGTGTAAAAAAGCTGGCACCTTTTATTTGAATTCAGGTTTGTGCTGATGGCACGGCGGTAAGATTATTCTTTGTTATATTTCAAAACCCACTGAAGCCTGTCACCACAGAGCCAGCGGAGAGGCTTGCGACAGGGTTGTTCAGACTACAATGTGCCTGAGTCAAATCAGGAGAGACCGCACGCTGCGTTCCGAGAATTCAATTTTTTAAAACAACCGCATGCCTCTGCAGCACACCGCCATTATTGGTGCGAATCTGGCAATACCACTAAGTCAATGTAGCTCAGGTGTAGGCATGTTTACAGACTAGCTACCTGACCCGGCTTCACCATTTGAACTAGCTGAACACCAACGAAATCGGAGACATGTCGGGAGATCTCTATAGAATCTAAATAACCGTCCCGGACACGATAGACGCAGGGATAAGACACAGCTGATTGCGATCAGTATTTTTCATCCCTGTTTACAATTAGATTCCTTAATAACTTCTTCATCAAGCCCGGGCATGAATACATAGCGACCTCGAACTCGATAGGTAGGGAAGCCACCTACCAGGGTCAGAGACAGATTATTTTGCACATTATCAGGCGGAGCATTAGAGCATGAGAACAAGAAGAAGCATGCGTATCGCGCCACCGCGGCCAGTCTATCTTTACTGCTAGCACAGACAACCCGTTGCCCCACAGTACTTCAGCCGTCCACGGTCAACCACGGTAAAAATGAAAGCTACAAAAACAATAATATTTTCACGACTCGTTATTGTCTGTATCTTAACCGTTTGGGGACCAATCGCCTGCGTCGAGTCAGCGACTACGATCCTTGCACCCCATAACGAAGCAGAGAGTGCGGCTGACGTTGATCGAGCCCTATTGGATTATTTCGACGAGCCCTACCTGCCATTTGAACCAGAGATAGGTGCTGCCCTCCCCAAAATCACTACTAAAGAATTGGTATCAGCATCACTACCTTACCCGCCCTTTAACCCTCACGATTTAAAAACAATCGGCCCAAAAGGCTGGAAAAACCGGAACAAACTGGCAGACGCAGGAATCGGTGGCGTCAAGCTCAATATGATCTGGTCCCAATGGCAACCTAAACAGAACCTTAATCCTAATAGTCCTAACACCTTTACCTATGACGGCCAGGTATGGCTGATTTCATCTGCACGAGAAAAAATAATACGCTGGTACACTGACCGCGGCATCAAAGTGACTGCTGTTATCTATGGAACCCCTGCATGGGCCCGAAAAAATAATACCCGCAAGATTGGAAAAGTGCCGCTGGTTAATAAAAAATTCATCGCGCCAGATGACCCTGCAGATTTTGCACGCTTCGCGGGCATGCTTGCCAAACGTTATAACGGGGCTAACGGGAACGGCCGAATTGTTAATTTTGTAGTGCAAAATGAGGTTAACTCACTGGATTGGTACAATCCCGGCTGCGGAGCGAAATCTAGCCCTTGCTCTATTCAGAATCGTATCGGTTCGTATGCCACACTCTTCAACGCGACCTATGACAGAATCGTGGCGGAGCAAGAACACGCGCGAGTGATGTTTTCCTTTGATCATCACTTTGGTCTTGAATACGCTAGCAATGAACGTTTTTCGTCCGCACAGGAATTTATCGAAAAACTGGATCCACTGGTGGGCGACCGACAATGGCGCCTGGCCTTTCATAGTTACCCGCCAGATCTCTACCGACCAGAATTCGGACCCTATGATTATCCGAAAATCACATTTGGAAACCTGGGCATTCTGGCAAGTTACCTTCGAAAAACATTCCCCGACAAACCATATACCTGGGATATCCACCTGACGGAAAATGGTATAAATTCAAGATCACCTTCCAGTGAATTTCTGATGGATCAGCAACTCAAGGTAGCAACACGCAACGTACTTGGCACACCCGGCATTGAGACCTTTTACTATCACCGTTTGATAGACCATAAGCACGAAGGCGATTTCACTCCTGGCTTGTTTTATTCAAACGATAAACCGAAGCAGGCCTGGACTACCTGGTCAACCAATAATCTTTATCACAAGCAACCGCAACAACTTGGTGACGGTTACGATCTGTTACCTTATGTACGACTGGAAAGATCAGTCCACCCCCGAAAAGGACACTGGGCCTCCACCAGAAAAGCACCGGCCGGGTACACCACCGAGGCCTGGTACTTGTTGCTACGTGAGCCTGCAAGCAATACGACCTTGCTTTACGAATGCCACAAAAATCGTATCAGTGTTACTTACCTCAGTGCAGATTTAAACTGCCAGGGCAATGATAACTACGGACCGGTTGGTTACATATTTAATGCGAATAATGCCAAAGGCACCCGGAATCCACTATATAGCCTGAAGGTAAGATCAACAGACTATTTAATCAGTAACAATCCCAATGAAGCAGGAGGTTCAGCCACGTTGTTAGGCTACGTTGATGCAGTCAAAACACGTGAACAACCACTGCCAGAAAGAAACATGGCCTACTTCAATGCGGACGCAGCAAGCAAGCCAGCACCAATTATTGAAGACACGGATCTCGAAACCACCGTCACTCAGCCAAAGCCTGTGATAAGCACACTTAATTCCTGCTCCGGCGACACCCAAAAGGGCTGCTCGTATTTAAAGTTCAGCTCCCAAGCTGGACAAAAACACACTCTAAGCTGCTCTCCCAAACCACAAGATAATATTACGATCACTCTGAGATTCGGCAACAATGCGAATTCGTCTGTAGAAAACGTGATCAATCAGGGATCAAATCAAACGGGTTGGTATGATATACCACTGAATATTACTGACGATGCCACCTGGGCGTCGATCAACATCAGTAGCGATACCAACTTTATCCCGGTGTGCAGGTTAATCACGGAAGGCGGACTTCAAATAGGTGCTGCCAATACCGGAATTGACAACCTGCTATTCAACGGTAGTTTTGAAACCGGACTAACCGACTGGAGATTCTGTAACAGTGATACTAATGATGGCTTCAGCTCTGACGCCCAAGCCGGTTCAAGAGCTGTAGAAATCGGTAACGGCAACTGTGTATTTCAGGAAGTAGATATCGTCACAGGTGAAAGCTACACAATGACTTGCCAGGCACGCAATGATGTAAACGCCCCTGAACAAGCATCCTTAAGGTTCGCGTTGGCAACCAACAGCTACCAAACTCTGACTGATCGTATTCAGACAGTGACAGGAACAAGCTACAGGGCGTACACAGCAACACTGACAGCGCCGGAGCACTCTACGTATGCGGTATTATCTTTTCAGACAGACGGACTGGCAACGCTAGATAATTGCACTATTATGCGTGTAGAAAATAACTAGCCAGCGCTGACTTTACCAGTTGTGAACACAGACGAGCTAAAGGCCTCTTCTTGTTGCTATTAGGATCCACGCCGACAATAGAATAAATAACAACATTGGATCCCTGGCCGTCTTTTCACTAGAAAGACTACACCCTCCAGCCGCAGAACCTGCGCCAGGTTGTGCAGGCGCTATCAGCGGCACTACACCATCAGTGACGGTGGTCGAACTAAGATCATCAGTGTAATCGGGGATGCCGTTGGCGTCCGTATCCAGAGGTGTTAAGGGTGATCCGGTTAACGTGTCTGCTAAGCCGTTATTATCCGAATCCTCAAACCGATCAACCACACCATTGCCATCCTGATCAACACCACCCGCTTCGACAATATCAAAAATACCGTCGTTATCAGAATCGGTATCATAGATATTCGGAAGGCCATCTTCGTCCGTGTCTATAGCTGCCGCAGATAGAGTTATCCCGGTAATACCGTTGTGTTCGTTGTCCAGAAAATTGTCTTTGTATCCATCATTATTATTATCAACATTCCCTGATTCGACGATGTCTGTGAGTCCGTCGTTATCACTATCAAGGTCTCTGAAATCTGCCAATCCATCCGCGTCTGTGTCTGCTGGCATCAGCCATGAAGATGGATCGTAGTACACATTCACGGGTGTTGGCACAGTTGTATCTGGCAGTGCTGGTAACGAATCAAGTCGGCCATCCAGATTATCATCGAGTTGTCGAGCTTCTACAGTATCGTAGACCCCGTCGTTATCTGAATCCAGATCCCTGAAATCAGGAACGCCGTCTTTGTCGGTGTCTTTTATTCCATTGGCCAGTTCACCGGAATCAAGCGAACTCTCCAGCAGATCCACTAATCCATTTTCACCAACGGTGAGTCTGTCGATATCCAACACCCCGTCGAGATCAAAGTCGTAAGAACTAACCTCTGCCGGTGTGAAGGCTTCTACAATATCCAGTACGCCATCGCCATCACTATCAAGATCTTTATAGTTTTTCTTGTTGTCTAAATCAGAGTCGAGCGCGCCTTCTAACAGATCCGGTATGCCATCGTTGTCTGCATCATAGTCACGGTCATCACGAATCCCGTCATTGTCAAAATCACCCTTGCCCTCTTCAACATTAGAAATACCGTCTCCATCTCTGTCATCAGCAGTAATATAGGTTTTATTGGAATCACGATATTCAACCTTTCCGTCGCCGTCTGAGTCTATTTGCCCCTCTGTTTTATCGTCTAAGCCATCATCATCACTATCAAGATCAACGTAATCAGGCAGTCCGTCCTCATCGTAGTCAGAGTAACTAGTCGATCGACCACCTTCGTGACTCCGTTCTACCTTGTCGTCTATAAGATCATTATCAGAATCACGGTCCAGATAATTCAGCGTAAAGTCACCATCTGTATCCACATATCTTTCATGCCTGTCCGGTATTAAGTCGCCATCAGTATCTGGTGGGGGAACCCGCTGAAAGCGTGGAGGATTATCAACGCCGGAATCAGCATCAAGGTAATCTGGAATTGAGTCACCGTCGCTATCACCCGCACCCTCCCCCTTGTCGTCGATACCATCAGCGTCGCTATCGGTATCAAGGTAATTTGCAATGCCGTCACCATCAGTATCTGCAAGCCCTTCGTCTCGATCCAGCAAACCGTCATCGTCTGAATCCAGATCAACAAAATTACCCGTGTAGTCTCCATCTGTATCTAAAACACCTTCTATTGAATCAGGAATAGTGTCATTGTCGGAATCGATATCAAACGCGTTTCCAGCGCCATCATTATCAGGGTCTGCATAACCTTCAGTCGCATCAGGAATTCCATCCTGATCCGAATCCAGGCCACCTTCATTCGCATCAACAACACCGTCTCCATCACTGTCTGTGTTGCCCTGGGTCATATAAGAGTCCAGGTAATCAGGCGTACCGTCGCCATCTGTATCCACAATTCCCTCTTGAAAGTCTGACTTGCCATCCGAATCAGAATCGGTGTCCAGGTAATCCAGAATCCCATCGCTATCAGAATCAACCATCCGTTCAATTGCATCTGGAATACCATCACCGTCAGAGTCACTGTCTATATAATTTCCAGCTCCATCCTTATCGTGGTCAAACGCGCGTTCATCTTCGTCCGCAAGCCCGTCCCCATCCGAATCAGTGTCCAGATAATTCGGTATCAGATCACCGTCTGGATCAGCAATGCCTTCAATGGAGTCGTTCAAACGATCGCCATCTGAATCAAAGTCAAGAAAATTTGGAAATCCATCTCCATCTGTATCCAGATTTCCTTCGATCGAATCTGCGATACCATCATCGTCAGAATCTGTATCCAGGTAATTAGGGATACCGTCACCATCACTATCGAACGTACCCTCGATGGTGTCACTTATCCCATCTCTATCAGCATCAGTGATTTGCGCAAAAGCCATTGAAGAAAATATGAGGGCACCGGCTATAAAGGCACAATGCTGTCGAATCGGAAAAGCACATGGTTTCGCCCTTGCCCGAATCGTTTTTTGGCTGACAGGGCTTTTAATTTTATGCAGGGTATTATTGATAGGGTCCATAAAATGTCCTGATAAACTATACAACGGTAATTTCCCGCAATAGATGGAATCTTTTACGGAAAGCCCGTTATCTGAGGACACTGACCATGCCAATATTTTCTGCTGTGAAATCGGTTAATTCACAAAAGGGACTTCGTTTCTCACTACGATAATTGTTGGTTATTATTACTTTCTAAAATATCTTAAGTGGTTATGAAATTTCTATGAGGTCAGATCTTGATGAATAAATTTATAAAGGCTGGCTTTTTCAGTATCCTCTATAAGCTCTACGTTAAAACGACTTATCGCCCTGGATACTGCACTATCAGTTCCTACTCCAAACAACAGCGCCATCTCCGATAATTTCATACTCCCTTGCTCCTGACAAAGCATCATCGCGATCAACCTGCCAGTGTTGTCTGCGCCTTCGCCTCGCTGGGCTTTCAATAGCTCTTTCTTATCACAACCCATGTACTGTGCTACGGCGTTTAAAATGTCCTTTGCACTGACAATGTGGCGGTCACGTCGTCGTACCTCTCGCCCATTGGCATTGGACCGTAAATGCGCTTTTTCTGCAAACTTCTTACTCCCACGTACTGCCGGCCAATGGTTCTTCGCGTAATACGACTCTGTTTCCTCATCCACCCCTTGATCTACGTATCGTCCATACGCTGCTGTCGGCTGCCCCGATTCCAACTCTGCCAAGACTGACTCTTTGTACAACCACTCCGGAGTGTCTGCCTTTTTTCGATACGCCGGATAGCTTGACCACTGATACTTTTCCAGCTCATCTACTAGTGGCCTTTTCGTCTCTACCGGATTTCGATGAATGTATCGGCTTACCTCTAGCAGATAACTCGAAGCTTCTATGTTTATCGCCTTATACCGACCTCTAAACAACGGACCATCGGTTTTTCGTAAGAAATTATGATACTGCGTATAGACTCCATTGATATGTCGCATCGCTCGTGACAAATTCCCTCGCGGGGTTCGCACCAACAGGTGATAGTGATTTCCCATCAGACAATACGCGTGACACTCCAGCGCAAATCGCTTGTGAGCCTGCTCCAGGCACGTGAGAAATCTCTCATAGTACTGATCTCCGTGGAAAACCATCTGCCGCCCACCGCCCCGGCTCATCACGTGATAATAAGCACCCTCGTATTCTACTCTCTGTGGTCTTACCATTTCGATAGCATACGCTTTAAATCTGTATAGATCAAGACTTGACCCCTATAGCTCTTTTCAACCATTGGATAAGATCGCCGTAAAAAGGCGATCTATCCTATTCGTTAGACTCACTCTTGCAGTACACCCCAACCA
>JAYJMJ010198724.1:0-16134 GCA_036873875.1 Laminaria ephemera
AAAATAACGGCGCCCCCTCACGGAGGCGAGGGTGCTGGCGGGTTTGCCGCAGCACCCTCAGCGTATTTTAGAACGGCACGGAACGTGCCGCCTTCTACAAACTAATGACCAGAATTCTTGAGCTGTAACAAAAGGCAGCTCTCCGTCAGGAGTACGAGGTTTGTGGAGGCGGTGTTGGATTCGGGCATGGGGGGAGGGTAACGCTAATTTGAAATATTAAGCTGACGAAGCGTCGTGACGCCCAGTCTCGTCTACTATCCCAGCGGCACGAGAGAGAGAGGACAGCTACGCGGACGCTGGAGTAGAAGCGAGTGAGCGGAGAGTTGGCAAGGGAGTTACCACGGTTGGTGGAGGATATTAGGCACAGCAGCCCAGCAGTAGTACGTGTCTGCCCGTCAACCGTAGTCGATCGACTTTCCCACCCGCCCGCCCTGTCGCTCAAGAGAGGGGGGGAATCAGGTTGCAAGAAGTCGGGACGATTGTTGGTTGTGAGAGTTACTTTGCCCCGCAGGGGAAGGAGCGGCGCATAAGTTTTTTCGGGTTAGCCTGATACTTTTAAGTCTTTGTGGGGGGTTTGCGTAAAGGGGGTAAAAATACCGGCGCCCCCTCACGGAGGCGAGGGTGTTGGGCCGTTTTGCCGCAGCACCCTCAGCGTACTTTAGAACGGCACAGAACGTGCCGCCTTCGACAAACTAATGACCGTAACTATTGAGCTGTAACAAAGTCAAATTTTTCAAGACTTGCCAAAAAGTTGCCAAAACCTTCTATTCTGAAGCACTCAATATTTCGCAATTTTTCCCATCGTAACGCCCTCAGATGTTATTCAAACCCCTTACAGCAGCGGCAGCAGGTAGCCGACGGCGCGCCGACGCTCTCTATGGAGTAAATTCTGGCGCAGAAAGGACTCCAGGCACAGCCCATGTACCTCAGAGGTCAGCACTCCCTCCAACCCGGCCAAAACACCGTGGGAAAAGCTGGGGCGGCTGCTGTTTGTGATTTTGTTTTAAGACCAGCTCAAAACGACACCAATGTCGCATCCACAGGGGACTCACGGCCAGCGTCGCCAGCCTTATCATCGCTGCTGCCAATGCCACCGTGTATCCTCCGTATCTCCCTCTATTACACAAGTTAGAGCGAGTCTAGCGTGGGGCGTCGTGGGGTGGTCTGGTTGTACAACCTTGAGTTGGCGTTATTGCGCTAAAATGGCAAATAAAATAGCAAATCTCACATTCCATAAACATGCCAACGAAGCAGAAGAGAAATATACAAAAAAAAAACTTTGGCAAGCTTTTAGCTATTTTGGCAAGTCAAAATTTCCGAAAACTTGCCAATTTGGCAAGAAACTTGCCAAATATGTGTCGTTGGAAACGGCCCTAAAGAGGGGAGAGGGAGGGCGGGGGCGTTTATTCTCAAAGGGTACAGCAGTATGCACTTGGTATGCAATATGTATGGTGTGCGCTGTGTCATGCATGATACGCCCACAATTGCACTACTTGGAATCAGTGTGGGATAATTTTCGCAGCAGTCAACGGGTTGAACCGAGAGTTGAGATTCGAGCTTTGGAAGGAAAATAAATGCCGGTACTAGTACGGGCGTTAAGATATAATATGATTGCTTGAGTGGATACTGTAATACTAGCCCACCCCGTAGGGCTGTAGGTGCAGATACATGGCAAATCAAGAGGGAACTACCGGTATATCCGCCCGGAGGTTTCGGAAATTTCATCGAAAATGCAGCGCTTTTAACAATCTGTAACTTGTAAGGCGAAAGCCGGCTATAATTATAGTATACGTCCAAAGCAATATGAATCATATGTCAAGTATTGGCGTGCACTATAGCAGTAGTATAGTACGATCATTGGCCTATCGATTCGCTGTCGGAAACACAGCCGTCTGATACAGATTGTAGAGTACAGCAGCAGCGTACCGAGATGATGCAACGGTTTCAGAATGGGGAGTCACTTCACATGTTTCATGCGGCGGAATCGAATTAACCACTCGAAGTTACCCGAGGGCTTTAGTTTTAGTTTTGATCCGGTCACGCCGCGTTTTGCGGGTCTTCGTGTTCGATCGTGCTTCACACGCACACTATTACACTCTTTTGTTCATCTGCACTAATTATTAACTCAACAGACCTTGGGGTGCCAATATTTCTCACGAGCAACCACATCGGCGGACCCGGACTGGCAATGCCTGCCTCCTGTGGACTGTCTGGCGTACCTCAGCAGATATATCACACGCCTTACAAGCGCGTGGGCGTAGGTTGGTAGACGGTGCTTCGTCACGACAAAGTGTGTCGCCGTCGTGAGCTGTAAACGGTGCAGGCACATGTCAAACTAGGAGAACGGGGTCGTAGCTGGAGGCGTGGAGTAATCGCTGGGAGGCGAGGGCGCCTCGGTGCTACGATGGGGTTAGCATTGTCTCGCCAAAATATTTCTGATTGACGGAGCTCCTCAACTGAAGAGCTGCCCAATATCGTTAGAATGCCGTTTGTGTTTCACAATATTTTCGTGTTGTACCTAGACCGGATGACATGGCGTCCACCTTTGTATCATGAAGCCGAGTGAAAATGACACACGACACGAGCCGCCTGTACCGCAATTCTGAACTATTGTCTAGGATAAAGTATGGAAACCGGGGAAGTTGGTTTGACCTACGTGTGCTTCCAGTATTATGAGAAGGAAAAATTCAATTAACTGCCCAAAACACAGTTTTAGACCCTAACCCTAACCCCATAAAGACCATGGGAAAGAGAGTCGGAAAGTTGCGGGCGGTGAGGCGAGGGGATAAAAAATAGGGAAGAGGGGTGTTTTCGGATAGTGGCGGATCAAAGGGGCGTGATGTGTTGCTCACAAACCCAGCATGTGTGAGTATTGTTCTTTCAACGCAGGAACGGAGGTAGGCCGTCATCGGACTTGACGAATTTCACGAAGGATGTTATAAGAGGAAAGGAAGCTGATGTAGTCTGTGCAGCGGGCAATGTCGAAGAAGATCTTGTACCATTCGGTCTCGGTAGACGAGTGGGCGTGATGGTGGTCACGTCGGTCGCGGCAGATGCTGGCGTGTTTGACGTGGAAATACGAAGATGAAGGCGCGACGCTGCCCTGAAAGTCTGCACGCCGACATCATGTTAGCAATGGCTATTACGTGGTGACGAGCGGTGGTTCCAGGTGCTCGAAGACAGCAACCGTAACCGACGCTATCCCGAGGAGCCCCAGCGGCGGTCGCAGAGCTGTGACGAGCCGAAGAATAACCTACGCCTGTCGAAGAATAAGAAGTTGCTCGCTGCAGGGTGCTAGAGGTGGACGGCGGAAATGTGATCGGCAGTACGAAGACCAAGGCACGAGAAGCGTCAGCGCCAACGGCGTCCTTCTCGAAAGCGGCCAATGGGTTAGCGGCGGAATCTCGAGCGGAAATAGAGGTGGCACAGGATAGGGACAGGACGTGCAGAAAAAACTGCCATCGTCAATGTACGGCCCATTGCGGCGATCATCCCTCAAGGGGGGTGGCACAATGGTGACGATTTGGCTGGCGGAAGGAGGAACAAGCCTATCCAAGCCGAGGCCCGTGAAAATGTCTCGGGAAGCGAGACCACAGGTCTGGAAATGGAAGACGGCCAAGGCGATTAAGTGGGTTAGTATACTGGGTTCGGAGCGGTTGAGGCCGGTCGTGCACTGCGGAAGGGAGAAATAACATCGGCAGTACTTGCTTGGAGGTGGCGCCCTAGCGGTATAGGCAAGGTGTGCGGAAAAGCCTATGCGAAGGAACCCCCCAGCAAGCGCTGACTGTAGGAGTTATGTTCGTCAACCTTGAAGATGCTCTCGAGGGCCTTGTGGTCCGAGTAGTTGCGGGACATTGTGGACCGCAGGTAGCCACGGAGACTTTTAGTGGGCCAGACAATGCTACCAGTTTCGATTATGAGGGGAGTGGGGCAGGAGCGTTCGGAGTCAACGGTGGAGCGGCTAATTAAGATCGCGGGGCAGGAAGAACCGCTGCTCGTAGTGTATTTTTGCTCAAAGGCGGCGCAAAACCGTCGTGATTGGCGTCGTAGTATATGCGGAAGGGACGAGAGTTATCGCCCATGGTATTCCAGTAGAGAACGGTTAATACTGGGGGTGTGGCGAGGTCGCGAAGGAGTTGCCGGACGAATGCTTCCACAGCTGGCGCAATGGAAGTTAACGCCGTGCTCAACCAGAGTGTTGAGGTGGCGCACACGGGCGTGGAGATATTCGCCGAGAACTATATGAGCAGCTGGAACAGGAACTACGGTCGAAGCGAGCGAAGTTGTTCGTCGGCATGGGCATACTGATGAGAACGGTGACTTTGTCGGCGTTGTGGTGAACGCCGGCGGATGAGATAGTGTGGCCAAGAAAAGAGGCGTCGATGGTGCGAGTTGGACTTTGGCCGCAGGAGAGCACAATGCTGTGCATGCAAGGCGTTGGAAGTAAGCTCATATGTTATCGACGTGGGAGGTGGGGTCGAAATTGATACCGGTGGCGTTGTTGACGTTTGATAGGCAGCTACGTGTTCGATGCCTTGGACGACCTCGCTGATGGGGGTGCTAGCCGCCGGCTAAAATGGGCCACCTAAGCGGCCGCATGGCGTTGTTTTTGGACGAGATAGTGGATGCTGTGTCGCGCCCGTCGAGGGAGTCGATGGCTCGCATGAACCCCCAGACGTTTTGCGGTGCATAGAAAACGTTTGGCACATTGCACGTAGACCTGATGGCGTCTACGGAGTCCCCTCAACTATTCCACCAGGGGCACCTCTAGCGAGAGCCGTCTAGCCATTTTTTTGCCAATACAAATGCTCAACTTCAGCAGGGGTCGATGTTCTGGCACAGGGCGTGTCTACAGTATGCGGGAGCACATCCCCTGCGTTCGGGCACTGCTTCCCTCCTCAAGTCACGGCGGGGAACCTTGTACAGCATCTAGCAGGAAGCTGGGCATGTCATGCAGTTATATCGAAAAACCGCGTGCTCGTATTGTTTCCCATTGGTACAGCATGCGTCGGTTTGGTCCATGCAAGTTGCATGGTGCGGGGAGCCAGACGTACTTATGTAGCTTCATCACAGAGACAGTCTGCGGCCGCACGAGCACGCTAGGAGGGAAATGAGGCCGTACACTTATCACCGCTGACAGTCATGCACAGAGATCCTTTTCATCACCACATGGAGAGGGGTTCGATGCACGCGGGCGGAGCTCATGGTGCTGTGTGTTATCATGCAAGCGGTGGATGTGTTGATCACTTGGATGTGCGGTGTACTCTGGCTTGAAACTGGCTTTCGACCTCAAGTAACCCAACAGCATCGGCAGAGGTCGTTTTAACATCTTCGAGTACTGCAAGCACAGAACTTATCACTGCTGAGGAACACTTAGGGACTCAATTGCACAAGACAGAGCGACTCGGTGCGCGCAGGAATATGTCGTGGGGATTTATGCGTGTTGCAGTCGGCGTGCTCATGAAATGGGATGATTTGTGTACAGGCCGTATCAAAAATCGAGGCGGCCTGGAGAGTGTCCATCTCGTTCTCAAAGCGCTGCCTGAAGGGATTCCTGACTGCTTCGCTTGGCATATTGAATCAGCGACTGTCGCCGCCATCGAGTTGCGTTTGTTGTAATGGCGATGTGATCTTCGACGGTGACACACGCGAGCTTCTTATCCGGTTCGTTGCCCAGGTTGTTCGCGACGCCTTGGATCGCTCTCCTACAACGCGTCATAAAAAATAGGTCGACGCTTCAGCTGCAGTGATAAGTAGGTACTGGTATATCCGTTTGTATAGTCAAAATAGCAACAACTGGAACATGCATATTCCCGCTAGCATTTTCATCATCATCATCGTCTTCGTCATCCTTATCGTCATGATCAGCGTCGTCATCCATCATCCATCCTCATCTATCATCACTACCCATCATGCTCTGATTTATGTAATTTTAAGTTAACTATAGTTTCCCAGCATCATAATCATCATCATCATCTTTGTCATCCTTATCGTCATGATCAGCATCGTCATCCATCATACATCCTCATTCATCATCACTATCCATCATGCTCTGATTTAAGTAATTTTTAAGATAACTATAGTTTCCCAGCATCATCATCATCACCATCATCATCATCTCATCATCATCACCATCATCATCATCATCATCTTCATCATCATCACCACCCTTATCGTCACGATCAGTATCATCATCCATCATCCATCCGCACCCATAATCGTTATCCATCATGCTCTGATTGAAGTCATTTAATAAAGTTTACTGTAGCTTCCATGTCTGAATTTCAATTGTGTTTTCTTCGTCGTACTGCAGTTGACTATGCGCGACCGAGGTTTGATTTTGGCCTTGATGAAGGGCATTAATTAGTACAACATTACGACGGTCAACGACCCCCGCACCTGCAGTCCATCATCCACACCGACACTGGGCGGGAGGAGTTTGGCCGAGGCATGACAGCCTTCTGGCGGGGAATCGTCGACGAGCTGCATGCTTTCCCGCCGGAATTCTTTCAGCTCTTCTCGTAGTCGAACCTCATCGCGTTAGGGAAAAAGTGTCTGCCGGTTTGCGTGGGTATGGCACGGAGGAGACTCAACACCGCAGAAGCTATACGACAGGAGCGGCCGCAGTTGGAGGAGGTAAACCAAGAAGTAGGGCAAATTGGGTTCGCGGTACCTGGAGGAGCGGAGCACTCGGGACTGAGGGCACAACCGCTACACTAGACGGGCAACTGGCAAAGTTGTCACCGGCTGCTGCAACGCCTTCAACGCCGTGAGAAGGACGGCGGTGCTTGCGGAGGTGGCCAAGTGCGTGCCAGCGCTCACGCCGTTAGTGGCCAAGTGTTACGGTACAACATCAGTGGACGTTCGTTTTCGGATGGACTCCGGGGAGACCATGACGATCGCTTGCTCCAGCGGTGTCCAGCAGGGGGACCCCACGGACCAGGTAATGTTCGGCCTGGCATTATCTGGCATTGCGACCGGGGCTGAACCGATTCAGAGAGGAATTCAAGGGAGAAGGTGCGGAAGTCTTCGCGTACGTGAACGATACCAGGTATGCCTCTCGGCGTTATGAGGGTCACGACCAACACGTTTAGAGTAATTCCATTCCTACAAACGCGCGATAGATGACATCGGCATCGTGGTCAACCCCACCAAGACCGTGGCACTACCACCGAAAGGCAGTGATCACATTTGTATGATGTTGCCATGGCATTGCCATGGCACTGACACCGGCTTTCATGGCAGTTCCATGCTGTTATCATGGCACTCACCATGGCACTGCCATGGCCCTGCGATGAAGGCCCATGGCATTGCCATGGCACGGCCATAAAGGCCAATGACAGTGACATGGCAATGCCGCGGTAGCTGCCATGCCACGCGTCAAGGCAATGCCATGACACGTGCCACGGCTCGCACCATAGCCCGCTACAAGGACACCCTGCCATTGGCCGAAGGTTAATGTTAGGGTTACGCTTAGCTCCAGGGTTAGGAGGGCCATGGCATGGAAATGGCAGTCCTATACCAGTGCCATGAGACCTGCCAAGAAAATCCCATGAAAGACCCATGGTATTGCCATGGCATTGCCGTGAATGCCCGTGAAAGATCGTGAAGGCCTATACCAGTGCCATGAGACCTGCCAAGACACTTGCCATGAAAGCCCATGGCATCGCCATGGCATCGCCGTGAATGCCCATGAAAGATCGTGAAGGCCCATGCACGCCCATGGAATATCGTGGGCTCCCATGAAAAGTTATGGCTCCTATGACATCGCCATGATACTGCCATGGCATTGCCACGGGAGCCAATGGCAAGGCCACGACTGCCATAAAAGCCTATGGCAGTGCCATGGCACGCTATGGCAATCCATGGCGCTCCATAGCACGCTATGGCACGCCATGGAGACTGCCATGACACGGCACGAAAACTAAAAATGCTGTACACCCCCCCCCCGAAAGGGTACATCCCGACGGCAGGGGAGATCTTGTTCCTTGACAGTATCGGCGTCTGCATTGCCGAAGAAGGAAGGGTGGCGGTGGTTGGTGTCCAGGTCGGCACAGAAGAGTACGTGCTGGAGCAAGCGATCGAGGTAGTGAAGGATGGAAGCGTGGACCGCTTTGCGCGCTGCCTCGCTATCACGCCGGGCAACCAAGCAGCGGCCCTCCATCGCCGTCAAATCGCTCGAACAAAAAATAAGCCACCTTGAAGTGTGCAGGAGGGCAGACAGAGAGGTGCAATGGGAGAACGAGAAAATTCTTGGGCTACCGGGAGCGGCGGAGGCACAGTCGTTTTTCCAGAAGGAGCGGCCGGATAATCGGCCGACATTAAAACCTCACCAACACGCCCAAGCACGCTTTTCTACGGGGGTGGGAGGGTTAGGACTGCGTTTGACGGAAGCCAGGCGCACGTCTGCCTCTATTGTGAGCAGGGTCGGGATGTTACCGGGGGTTCTGGCAGGCCTCGCTGGCCCGTTAAGAGACCGAGTGATGAGGAGAGTCCCTGAATCGAGCACCGTCACTTTGCCCCGAAATAGCTTGCGGAAGACTTGAGACACATAGGGGACCAACAAGGAAGCGATGGTAGGCATCGTCCCCGAATCTTGGTCGGGATGGGGTCTCGGCACAGAGGGGGACCAGACCCTAAGCCCCTCTGTGACTGACATGCTTGCTGCACATGACGCGGTCTCCACGGACTTACGGAAAGTCCAACATAAGCTGGGCAAGCTGGTCAGCCAAAGCCTCCATGCTAGGCGCACAACTTCTCTGGATCAGCCACCAGAGATGGCACGCCTGTCGGGACCGGACGATCCGCTGAGGGAGAGGGAAGCCAATGCCTTCGCCAAGGCTCGCTTCAGGAGTCTACAAGGGACAGAAGCCACCGCAATATCTTCGTGCGCGTCCAACGGATTCGCCCTTCGGGTCATACCCGTGGCAGAGTTCGTGGGCCTTTGAAGGCGCTTCAGGGGAATTTACGAAACTGTGGGGCGGTGAGGTGCCCCTGCTGCGATGCAGTCGACGTTGACACGCGACACGCACGCATCTGTCCCAGAGCAGGAGAGCAGGTGAACCAGCACCAGCCGAATCTCCACGCGACCTCCCGCACGCTCAAGCGACTTGGGATTCCTCACTAAGTTGAAAGCGAGCAACCCTTCATGGCGGACAGGAACCTAAGGATGGACATCGTCGTCAGGAGAGGGGGTCTTCGGGACGCTCCGAACAGGGAATATCGGGACAAGTCTACTCAACCTGGACGTCATCAACGTAGACCCGCAAGCGCAGAAATACCCGCGGGGAGGCAGCGCTGACCACGATGGATCATATTCCTCTACCCCTGAGGCGTGCAAGCTCCAACGGTACGCTCGTCCGGGACATGTGTCCCTTGACGAACGGAGCTACACACTTGCTACTACGCTCATCCGGGACATGCGTCCTTCCTCGAACGGAGCCAAAACTTTGCCACTTTCGCGGTGGAAAGCTTCGCGTGCCTCGGGGTAGAAGTTATCAATGTCGTTAATTTATGGCAGCAAGCGTCGTGGGGGGAAAGGATGGGGTATCAACGGCAAGGAAAGGGGTGGCGAAGGAACGCCTGCTGAAAAATCATCTCGGTGATCGCACAAGTCGCCATTTTGCGGAGGCTGTCCTGCTTTACGCTCCAGCTTAGGGATCGCCAGGAAGCAAGCCGGAGACGGAGACGGGGGGGTGGCAGACCCACACGCATGGCGTGGGTATGAAGCCTGGATGCCGCTTAGGATTTAAGAATAGAAGGTAGATGGGCATGTGGATAGAAGGAACGGTGGAGCAAGGGCAGCAGGTGGATTAGATCGATGGAAGTAGGTACAGAGGGGAATTAGACTTCGCGCAAAGAAAAAATTCCCTTTTTGGTCCCCCGTTGATTTTCTTCCTCTTTCCGGGATCTGTTTTGTGAGTGACCGAGGTTGAAGCTCATGCTGCGCATTGACGGACGCCAAACAGAGTAATGACGCGTGCTGCGATAGAGGCAGCACTTTTCGGCTTTTTTGTTTCTGCATGACGGGGCTCCTTAACCCAAACTCGCCGGAATATCATTCTTGTTTTGCAAAATATATTTTTTCGTATTCCTAGGCCATAGGTTTGTTCATCATCGGGTTGCACTTTCGGTTTACTCAAAATCATTTTTTGGGGGAGGTTTAGAGCTCCTTAAGTGAGGAGCCCGAGAAACGAAATGGTGAACCTCTATCGTAGAATGTGTCTAATAAAAAAGATGATACGAAGTAGTGGATCGATTTTAGGCTGGACGAAGGTAGAGGAAGTGTTGTGAGGATTGGTTTGGGTAGGCGATGGGTAAACCTTTTACCAGTGTTAATAGTCAAGCGGGCTAATACCCTCTAATACCTTAACAACGGCGTCGTCGACAGACCATGGTTTTTGGGGTCGTGGGTTCGAATCCCACCGTCCACCAATCATATTTTTTTACGACGTTGCCCATATCGAACTTGAAAAATGCTCTCGCCGGTATCCCCAGGAATTGGATCCGCGTAGATTCAACACGTCCGCCCGTATATCTGGCCCGCCTGCTATCCCGCGGACCCAGGGGGGGAGAGTGTTATAAGGCTTAGTTTAGGTAGGCGATTGGCAGAAAACTGTAATTTTCTTGTTTGAGACCAGGTAGTACTTTTTCTTTTGGGCTTTCTCCTTTCTACTGGCCAATAGGGATCGACATTTGAGCTGGATATTGTCGGGCAAATGTGAAAATAGTAGCGTTTGTTTGTGTAGGTCGCCCCGATGGTCAAGTGGTTACCCTCGAAGACTACTAAGGTTAGAGTCAGGGGTTCGAATCTCGGTACGGAGATTTTTATTTCTGAGACACCAACTGCCGAGAGCGCTTCATAGCGTGGTTAAGCACAATTCGACGCGAGTCGACGAGGGAAGAAAGTGCTGAATTCTTCTCGCGATAAAAATTAAGGCGCGTACCGTAGTGGGGAGGGGGGAAAGAGCCTGCTAAGTGACCCCGGATCTGAGTTACGACTAGGGAGGGAGAAGGAGAAAGAAAAAGTGCAACGATAATAGATGGGATGAGAAAAAAAAAAATGTGCGCGTCAACCATAAAATAAGATGTAAGGTCTGCTGCGAGTACAATACCTGGTATCACCTTGCTACACGCGATTGTCGTACAGCTCCTTACATTGAAGTTCGGATCCAGCAACCCTGGCTGCTCCGTGTGGTCGATCCTCCTGTAATCATCAAATAGTCTCGACAAATTTTCCATCTTTCTGAAGCCCCAAAGGACAAGGGGCTCGTATACAGCACCAGTGTGTTGGTGTGTTCTGTTATTTCTACCCATCGTCATCAAGCACATCCAGTGTGAGTGCAGATTCTCCATCCAGTACTATTATTGCACTACTTCGGATGGATCCAGCAGTCCGGTCGGCTTCGCGCGGTCGATGATACCAGGTACGTATAGTAGTAGTCTTCAAACAAGACGCTTCGCTCAGCAAGGAAAAATAGAACAAATTATGTGAAGCGGACAAAGAGAGGTCCATGATTGATTGTAGGTGCAAACTGGCGACTTGACAATGCCAAGAGCCCCACCGCCATGCTCCAGGAAAACAACCCCGACGCCACATGCGTGACTATACCGTATGTTGTACCTGGCATCTTGCTGTAGTGCTTACGATGTATGTATATGTCTGTCTCAAGGTTTGTGACTAGAGCTTTTTTGCCTCTCTAGGATGATGACGAATCGGTATGGACACTGGGTGTGCTGGATGTCGATGAGTGGAAAAAGCAGTTTATTTTTAATAAAAACACACACGCAGCAGTGTGGTTGAACTGTGAAGTGTCAGCAAAGAGACTCATACCTGAAGCTGCTGTTTTTAGACACGTCACCCATACCTAAAGATATTCCAGTCTAAAAATAGTACATTACGTCTAGACGGCGGTCCGTCACAGGGCTGAGTGTCAGCTGTACTTGGAAAAAATCGTCAAATTGATTACTAGGTGTTGGTTTTTGGTGGCGTATAACGCAATATTCAAAGAGCAACAACAAAGAGGAGAAGAGGAAAAATATACAAAAGACTCGTGCGTACATGAAGGCTCTCGGCAACACTTGTGCTCCTGTCTGCTTGCTTGCCGTCTATGTTGTCGCACTCTTCTGGTCGTCGACACGAAAGTTCTGCTGTATGAACTTCGCTGCTCTGTGCAGGGCCGATTTCGTGCTGGTGTACTGTGCTTGCGGTACGTAGTACGTACGTAGATTAGATACTGAGGCTATCGGATTTTGGTTTTCCGTGCGCGAAAGAAGCAGGTTCAAAAACAAAACAAAAAAAAGCAAAAAAGGAAAAAAAAGAGGAAAAAAAAAGCAGTCCCAGGATCGTTCCGGTCCCTCACAGGGCCGAGTGTCAGCTGTACTTGGAAAAAATCAGAATTGGTTCTTGTTTGGTTGTTGGTCGCAATATTCAAACAGCAACAGCAAAAGAGAGGAGAAAAGGAAAAATTAATACTAAAAAAATATTCGTACTACGTACATGATGGCTCTCGGGAACACTTTTTTTGCTCTTGTCTGCTAGCTTATTGTCGTCTGTGTTGTCGCACTCTGGTCGTCGACATGGACGTACTACTGCTGTATCAGCACGAACTTTGCTGCTGCTCTGTGGAGGGCCGATTTCATGCTGGTCTGCTGTGCTTGCGGTACGTAGATTAGATACTGTGGCTATCGGAGCTTCGTTCGTGCCTTCGAGGTGTGACATGTGCGAAAGAAGCAGAAGAAGCAGGTTCAAAAACAAAACAAAAACAAAACAAAATAGCAAAAAAAAGAGGGAAAAAAAACAGTCCCAGGATCGTTCCTGAAAAATCTATTTTCACGTCGGATGGCTGAGAGGTGGGAGAATATATGCCAAGGGCAACCTTCGACACAGCCAATGTTTCAGTAAGTAAGTATATTACGAGCTGAGGATGGCTGAGAGGTGGGAGAATATGCTGTATCACACCGCTGTTGACCCTGGTGCTAACTATTAATAGCACGAAGGGGAGTCGCCGACCTATATCCTTCATGAGGAAATACACAACCCGTAACAAGCGCGATCGGAGTATCACGCACAGCTTGCAAAGATGAGTTTCGACGAAATCCTAGATTTCACAGCTGTAGTGTATTTTTAATTTTTTTATACACATAGTATCGGCGATGACATCGGCCGTAATGTACCAAGACTGCTTGAAATTGTCTGAAACGCGCTATACCGGCACTGCTGGCGATGACATGGACCGCAGTATACCAAAACTGCTTGAAGCTGTCTACAACACCTATATGTACATATTATTATGCTGCCGTGGTGTGTGGAGTACTGCGGCCTGCGGTGCTGCTCGTCCGATATACAGATGTGTTCGTGTCCTCAAAATTTAGGTCTTTGAGCAAAGTGGAGGCAACTTTTATCTGATAGCCTGTGGTCAAGGTTGCCCAAGGTTGGTGTGACAACATGGATTCAAGCCTTGCTCAGATTAGATGTTTCTTGTTAGTGGGACCATATGATACTATATTCAACAAAATAGCAGACAATAGTTATCATATATAGATGCCTTTCACAATGCTGGCATCAACTGTTAAAATATATCCCGGATCAAACAGCGCCGTTAAATACCTGGTACAAACTTCTCCATGCCACCTTCTTGCATCCAATAGCCATGTACGGACGTGCTCCAATTAACCTGCCTTTTACCTTGTTCTCTACCTCCCCTCCGGCCTATTTTCCGTGTGGTGATCTTTATCAGGTTTATAAACCTCCGTTTTACCGTGGAGGACGGGGCTTCACTCGTTTTCAACTTGGACACAGTCTTGTTCGGCCCCAACTCAGGGGTGAGCAGGGAGGGGTGGGGGTGTATTCATATATTGCATGGCTGTAGTCCTTAGGACCATAGACCCTCGCATCCGGGACGGAGCACGTCGGGTTTTCACCGACCAAGCATATATTGCCTGCACCAAGTGCGAAGCGCCGTCGGGTGCTCGGCGAGTCGCATGAAGGGTGAGCTGCATCCTGCTAAGAACCGCTTGTGTAGACTTCGGCTCCTTGTGCGCACTTTCTTGCGTATGGATGACAGTGTCGAATGACTTGATAGTTTGAGCAGGGGGGGAGGTGGTCGAGTTTGCGACCACGTCCGATGTCACGGCTAGAGAAGAGGGAGGCGCTGCGAGCCATGCCACTACGGCACACTATATCGTCTGGTGACTTTACGCTCTAAAACTTAACATCCCCCACGTTGCTGTATGTGCTGAAGACGATCGAAGCCCGCAACCGCCGGCGCGAGCAGCCCCTCCCTGTATGCGTATTCTTCACGACCAGTATAGCAAACTCAATCAACTCTGTGGCTCAGTCTGCTCTTTCCGCTTGGTATGATCTAAGGTGGTAATGCCTGTTGTGCCGGCTTGCCTGCTCCATCTTCCCAGTACGAAGAGAACGCGCAGGGCTTCATGATCGACGTGAAAGAAGGTGGGAGCGTGACCTTCTTCGGAGATTTCGAGGGGAGGGAGGTGCGGAACGTCCGGTCCATGTTCTACAACGCTGGGACCATGGAGTAAGTCGTATCCCTAACCGTCGCTTCCGTTTTTTGTCGCCGTCCATCTCAGCCATCCATCCAAGACAGGGTTGCCATAATAGAACAATCGACAAAATTACCGTAGGCCACAAACGCGGGGGTTTCGTGCAAATCAGTGAACGTCGGGAATGGCGTCGTTCTATTGTTGTGCAGCAATGTTGATGAGATCTCTTTTCGGACTTTCTTGCGCAACTCGTGTGACAGCTTCAAGGGCACGGCAAGGTTTGAAGAAAACGGCAACGTTTTCCGGAGCAACAGCGGCGTTCTAAAGTGAGTACTGGTGGCCTGTCGTATATTGTTCTGAGCAATGCTGATATGGCGTCCTCGAGATAAGCCCCCTGCGCCCGAGGTTACGCGCTTATAACGAATGTCGATGCGTGTGGGAACTTAGGCAGCCCCAAGATACACACCAGGATGTCCAGGGAGCATGGCAAGATCACGTGTCATCGGGTAGTCTCACGCGCCTCATCCAAAGTAATGTTTTGCTCTGCGCTATTCGCGCCTTCCTTCAACAGGTTTCGCGGCAAGACCACCTTCAGGGACAACTGGTACCTTGCCATCGACAATATTGACTCTGGATATGTCAGGTGGGTTTGTGGAGGCCCTGCTTGGACACTGGGGCTAGGTTGGTGGCACAGAGTCCTGCTGCCTTAGTAAAAATCTATGCGAGTATCGCAGGTCAACACTAACGTGGCTCTGAATTAAATACGAGCATTTAGTTCCTTTCTCGCGAGCATACATACGTTTCGATATTGAACTATTTTTCAGTGATGTCTGAGATCGGCATTAGTTACGCAGCATTACGGCGGTAGTATTCTCCAACCTTTGATGCTGATAATCTATGGTCAAGTTTGAAAGGCGAAACGGAGCTTCGTCTTCTCTGCTTGTTTCACCAGTCCCTCGTTCGAGCCCCTCGCCCATGTCGAGCGGCCCAACGTCCTTGCCATGACTCTGACGTTTGTCTCCTTGCGTTCAACGCTTGCCTTTGTTGTCAGGTTCTCAGTGAGATCGAGCTTCACGAGAAACGCAAAGTTTTTCGATGGAGGGAGCGGCTGCGCCATCTCCAACAACTCGCGAGAGGGCAGGGTAATGTGCGTCATTTTCCCTCCCTCATCTGTGGTCGGATCGTTGCCGGACTTTTATATTCCCACGATTGAATCGTTGCAGGGCTTATGCATTCCCACGATTGAATTGCGTGATTGTATCCTACCTGGTATATGTTTCTTTACGTGCCTGGTATAGGCGGCTTGAATTGCGCTTCCCAAATACCACGCCTTGTATGGTGTTCGGCTTTTTCTTGATGTTGCTTTACGGAACCTTTCTCTCAAGGACCAACGCGGCGGACGTTCAAATCAAAACTCTTACCAGCTGCTGTCGTACTGTCTCGTTGTGTTGTAGATCAATTCCCGTTGTCACTTGTCTCCCCCGCTGATGTTTTGTGTCAAATACGAAAAAAAAACGTAAGGAGCGCCCAAATGTTGGAGGTGTCTCTGTTGGCAGTAGGAACGGTGCTCCGTCTCGAAAGGGATGCGTGGTCAATGGTCAAATGACCAAGGCAAGCAACAAATGAGTA